>CM059426.1:12376440-12623940 GCA_030390025.1 Squalus acanthias | reverse complement strand
GCTTATGGCCCTGATCACTGCCTCAACCTGCACTAACCAACACCTTGCAATCAGGATCAAAGCATTTATGTTGCACTGAGGTATTTCCTGCAAACGAAAAGTCTTCAGAGCCCAAACTTTCAGGCCCAAAGTACGTTTCCACCTGACCGCGATGTCCTGTTGCTGCGCCATTTTGTACTGGTACATAGCAGCGTTATGGCCCTCAGTGATTTCAATGTGGTCGATGGGGAAAGTTTCCAGAGCCCCACGGAGGTTGCCATTTCGTGATAGCGATTCACAAGATGGCGGAAGGAAGCATCTTCCGTAAAGCTGTAGCGCGTGGCCTGCGTTTTCCGCGCCGCAGGGTCATTAAGCAGACAGCAACTGTTAGCCAATGAATGGCTTAAGAAACAGGTACCAGAACGTGTCTAAATATGCCGTAATATATACTTAAAGGAGAAAAAAATTGCAGAGAGATGGGGAAAGAGCGGGATGGAGTGGGATTAACTGGATTGCTCTTCGAAAGAGCCGGCGCAGACTCGATGGGCCGAATGGCCTCCCTCCTGTCCTGTACTATTCTATGATTCTATAATATCATTAATAATAGTAAGCATTTTTAAAAAAGGAAATATTTTGTGCTGTTGTAATCTATCGGTCTTACTCATAATTACGCAGTGTTAAAGAATAAAGTGCAGCTCTACTTAAAGCAGCCCTCAGATTATTTAGAATCTGCTGGAAATGATTGAGAAGTCTTGGGTCGAATTTCAAAGTTACAATTAGAACGTCCAAGCTCACTCACTGATCCCCAGCCCCCATGGCAGCTGTTAGAATCATAGAATCATGGAATGGTTACAGCACAGAAGGAGGCCATTGAGCCCGTCGAGCTTGTGCCAGCTCTCTGCAAGAGCACTTCAGCTAGTCCCACTCCCCCGCCCTTTCCCCGTAGCCCTGCAAATTTCCTTCCTTCAGGCACTTATCCAACTCCCTTTTGAAAGCCGTGATTGAGTCTGCCTCCACCACCCTTTCAGGCAGTGCATTCCAGATCCTAACCACTCGCTGCGTAAAAAAGTTTTTTCTCATGTCGCCTTTGGTCCTTCTGCCAATCACCTTAAATCTGTGTCCTCTGGTTCTCGACCCTTCCGCCAATGGGAACAGTTTCTCTCCATCTACTCTGTCTAGACCCCTCATGATTTTGAACACCTCTATCGAATCTCCTCTCAACCTTCTCTGCTCCAAGGAGAACAACCCCAGCTTCTCCAGTCTATCCACGTAACTGAAGTCCCTCATCCCACTAATGCTGATGGTACAGGATCAGGGCACTGCCCATTTGGCCATCTCACCTTTGTGCTTTGACCCCACAACCTTCATGACTCAAGAGGCAAGAGAGCTACCCACTGAGCCAGGGCTGAAAGGTCAACACTCACTTCAAGGCCAACTCCCATCACTAGACGTGAGCATGCTATCTAGGCTGGCACTTGAGTGCATTACTGAGGGAGTGCTGCACTGTCAGAGGCGTCGTCTTTCGGATGAAACTTTAAACTGAGGCACGAGCGTGATTTCCAACACGCAGTATAGATTAGTCTAATGTGGCCCCACATCTGGAGCCGGTCTAAGGGTTACCCCCCACCCCACCCCCCGAGCTAAAAGGATCAGAGGCTTCGTACCGGTTCGTATCTTTTGCAGTATGTTCTTGTTATTAATTTATTACAGTATTTCTATGAAAAAATCTTTTTGTTATGGAGGATTTCTTCTCCTTCACTTGGTTTTGGATCCTAAACTAGATGAATAATTCACCAGTCAGTCATCCATAATGGAAACATTTAAAGGACTTTAGAAAAACAGGAAGAGCTGGGAATAAGAAAGGAACGCCTTTGATGTTGGCAAAATAAAAGAGAGTGATGACTTCCAGATTGTCATAAAAATGTAAGTGGTCTATTACTGTCCTTCAGGGAAGGAAGCCTGCCATCCTTACCCGGTCTGGTCTCCTTGTGCCTTCAGTCCCAAGTGGTCGACGCGCAATGACTTCTGATGTGGTCCAACAAGCCACTCAGTTCAGGGCAACTGGTGACGGGCAATAACTGTGGCATTGTCATCATCGCTCGCATCCTGGGAACAAATAGGCTATCTACTTTCACTGGCGATCAGGAAGCAACAAATTACCGAGAATTACATAGTGATTATAAGAAGGAAGCAGGCCATTTGACCCAACCAATCCATGTTGGTAATAAAAGCAGAAAATTGCTGGAAATACTCCAGCAGGTCAGGCAGCATCTGTGGAGAGAGAAACAGAGTTAACGTTTCAGGTCGATGACCTTGAAACGTTAACTCTGTTTCTCTCTCCACAGATGCTGCCTGACCTGCTGGAGTATTTCCAGCATTTTCTGTTTTGATTTCAGATTTCCAGCATCCGCGATATTTTGCTTCTGCAATCCATGTTGGTGTTCATCCTCCATATGAGCAGTGGTCCTGGTCCCCATGTGCCTGCCCTTGTTCCCCTATCACATTAGCACAGAATTACATCTCTCCGCAGAGTCCGTAGCAAGTCAGGTTGATACTAGTGATGAGAGTTGGTTTTGAAGTGAGTACTGAAGTATCAGCCGTGTCTCAGTTGGTAGCAATCCTGCGTCTGCGTCAGAAAGTTGTGGGTTCAAGTCCCACTCCTGAGACTTGAGAACATAATCTAGGCTGGCACTGGAGTGCAGCACTGTCGGAGAGGCCGTCTTTCAGTTGAGACGTTAAACCGAGGCCCCGTCTGCCTCCTCAGGTCAACGTAAAAGATCCCATGACACTGTTCCGAAAAAGACCTGGTGTCCCGGCCAGTATTTATCCCTCAACCAACGTCCCTAAAACAGATTATCTGGTCATTATCACATTGCTGTTTGTGGGAGCTTGCTGTGCGCAAATTAGCTGCCACGTTTCCTACAACAGTGACTACACTTCAAAAGTACTTCATTGGCTGTAAAGTGCTTTGGGATGTCCTGAGGTTGTGAAAGGCGCTATAGAAATGCACCCCCCCCCCCCCCCACCTCCGAGATATCTGCGCTCCTCTAATTCTGCCCTCTTGAGCATCCCTGATTTTAATCGCTCAACGATTGGTGGCCGTGCCTTCAGCTGCCAAGGCCCTAAGCTCTGGAATTCCCTGCCTAAACCTCTCCACCTTGCTACCTCTCTTTCCTCCTTTAAGATGCTCCTTAAAACCTACCTCTTTGACCAAGCTTTTGGTCACCTGCCCTGATTTCTCCTTATGTGGCTCAGTGTCAATTTCTTTTTGTCTTATAACATTCCTGTGAAGCGCCTTGGGACGATTTACTACGTTAAAGGCGCTATATAAATACAAGTTACTGTTGTTGTTGTTTTGATCTGCTACCACAAAATACGGAGAACGCGTGGGCATTTTCTGAATTGATGGAGCCAATTTGTTAACGTGCATGGGGTCAGTGCTGCGAATGGAACACTATTTCGTTTCGGTTGCTGGGTATCAGCATCAAAGCATTCTAGGTCAGGTATAGCACCGGTTTAGATGCAGAGCAAAGTCCCCTGGACTTTGTCCCAACAAAGTGCCTTAGGCTCAACCTCAAACGAGAATCCCCTCTGGGACCCAACCACCTCCCTCCACCAATCCTAAACTGCTGTCACTGCCGCCCGCCACCTGTCTCTAACCTCCTGTTGGACCACTTTTCACATCGGCTTCAGAAAATCTGGGGTCTCTCTGTGCCCTGCGGCAGATCTTTGTGGCCAGTTTCCATTTCCCAGCTCAGTCACCCCGAGAATGCCGGCTTAGTGCCAACTGTGCCCAATTACAGGTATTTTTTGCCCACCAGGTGTTTGGGTGGAGAGGTTCCAAAAACATCTCAAGCAGAGAGGGGGAGACGCTCATCCCATCAGCGTTGGGCTGGATTCAAAGCCAGGGCCGAGAGGTGAAAGATCATTGTTTGACCTCCTGTCTCAACTAGTCTGTCAGATGCAAATCAAAGAGGGAACTGACTCCAGTGGTGGGGAAACTTCGTGCACTCCATTAAGACTGCCTCTCACTGTGACATGACTTAACTCTGCAATCATCATCCACGATACTCACCAAGATAAATTATGTCATTCCTAACTCAGCGCATCGTCATCACACAGGACTGTTTGTTTTATTCATTCTCGGGATATGGGCGTTGCTGGCATTCCTGATTTCCCTCGAGAAGGGGTGGTGATGAGACTTCTTGAAGCGCTGCAGTCCGTGTGGTGACGGTGCTCCCGCAGTGCTGTTATCGAGGGAGCTCTAGCCGGCCTCCCACCTTGCACCCTCTGTAAATGCCCGTAGCTTAACTCAGACCGTCCCATTCACCCGTCACTCCCGTGCTGCGCTGACCTACATTGGCTCACAGTCAGACAACGCCTCAATTTCAAATTTCTCCATGGCCTTGCCACCCCTCCCTATCGCTGTAACCTCCTCCAGCCCCATAACCCTCTGAGATCTCTGCGCTCCTCCAATTCTGGCCTCTTGCACATCCCCGATTTTCATCATTGGTGGACGTGCCTTCAACAGCCTGGGCCCTAAGCTCTGGAAATCCCTCCTGAAACCTCTCCCTCCTCCTTTTGACCAGATTTTTTGGTATATTCTAATATCTCTTTATGTGGCTCGGTGTCAAAGTTTGTCTGATAACGCTCCTGTGAAGTGCCTTAGCTTGTTTTACTACGTTAAGGGCGCTATATAAATGCAAGTTGTTGTTGTTCCAGGATTTTGACCCCGCAACCATGAAGGAACAGCGATATAGGAAAGCAAATGGTATGTTAGCCTTTATTACAAAGGGATTGGGGTATAAGAGTAAAGAAGTCTTACTACAATTATATAGGGCCTTGGTGAGACCACACCTGGAGTACTGTGTAGTTTCGTTCTCCTTACCTATGAAAGGATACTTGCCTTGGAGGGAGTACAACATAGGTTCACTAGACTGGTTCCTGGGATGGGGGGATTGTCCTATGAGGAGTGATTGAGTAGACTAGGCCTATATTCTCTTAGAGTTTAGAAGAATGAGAGGTGATCTCTTTGAAACATATAAAATTCTTAAGGGGCTTGACAGGGTAGATGCAGGGAGGATGTTTCCCCTGGCTGGGGAGTCTAGAACCAGGGGTCACAGTCTCAGAATAAGGGGTCGGCCATTTAGGACTGAGATGAGGAGCAATTTCTTCACTCAGAGGGTGGTGAATCTTTGGAATTCTCTACCCCAGAGGGCTGTGGAGGCTCAGTCATTGAGTATATTCAAGACAGAGATCAATAGATTTTTGAATACCAAAGGAGTCAAGGAAAATGGGGATAGTGCGGGAAGGTGGAGATGAGGTATAAGATCAGCCATGATCTTATTGAATGGCGGAGCAGGCTCGAGGGGCCAAATGGCCGACTACTGCTCCTATTTCTTATGTTCTTATGAGTGAGAATGCGATTGGACTCAGTTGTGAGACCCCTACAGTAAAAGAGTCTGCTGACACTGTCCAATCTCAGGCAGGCACCAGAGCAAGAGCAATAACTTCAGGAGGGATGGGGAGAAAAACAAATAAGAACAAGTATTCTGCTATGAGAAACCGGTGGATCAAACGGGTGAGCAGGGAGTGCTCCAACCAGCGAAACAATAAACAGCTCAGGAGTAATTCAAAGGAGAAATGAAATAATCAAAAGAAGGACTTCATTGCTCAGGTTTAATTACTTTTTACACAAGCGGGTAAGAAGCTGAAGCATATTTACAGATCTTTTAATTGTAAAACTTAATTCCAGTCATAAACAACAATTAAAGCGGGACCTCTATTGTCCACCATTGTAATGGAGAGGGCCTTGTCCAGTGAAGATTCTGGTAGCTAATCAGATCGGCAAATAATTGGAGTGTAGATAAAGAAGATCCCACTGTTCTGCTCAAACATCCTTGTTCCTTGAACAGCGGTTGGATTTTGTTCAGTCCAGTCACGAATGGACATGGGGAAGTTGATTTCATTCCTAAATTGGGTGGCTGCAGTTTTTAAGAGACGCGAGGGAAAACCTCCCACCTCGGAGGCAATGCAGAGGAGGCTGGACCTAAGACTGATCTCTGGATATCAGAGAGCTGCGTTATTTGGTAAAGACTGACCTGGAGAAACTTGAGCCTTCAAAGGCAGAAACTGGGAGGTGGCGACACAGACGGAGACAAGCGAGTAAGCGGCGTCGAAGTAGGCATGTTTAGAACATTATTTCAAACTGAACCTTGGGAGCCGGACAAGGTGACACAGGTTCAAACTAGTAAAAAGCAAATTTAAGACTGACTTAAGCAAGTTTTTCATACAAAGAGTGACCAACGCATGGACTAGACTCCTGAGTGAAGGTGAAAATCACGATCGCATTTACAACACAGTTGGGATGATCTTAGGGTAACTCTGAATAGATGAACTAAAATGGACCAAATAGCCTTTCTCATCTGTAATTATCTTGTGACTTGAAAACACTCACTGGGAGGGACATTAATAGCTTCATGGCCATTCAGACGCCAAGTCCAGTTATTATGTTATTATAATGATATCATACTTTGTGGCTCAGTGGGAAACACCCTCGCCTCTGAGCCAGAAGGTTGTGGGTTCATAGTCCCACTCCAGAGACTAGAGCACAAAAGTGTAGGCCGGGACACTCCAGTGTAGTGCTGAGGGAGCGCTGCACTGTCGGAGGTGCCGCCTTTCGGATGAGACGTTAAACCGAGGCCCCGTCTGCTCTCTCAGGTGGACGCAGGGGAGTTCTCCCGGTGTCCTGGGCCAATATTTATCCCTCAATCAACATCACTGAAACAGATTATCTGGTCACGATCACATCGCTGTTTGTGGGAGCTTGCTGTGCGCAAATTGGCTGCCGCGTTTCCCACATTACATCAGTGACCACACTTCAAAAAAAAAAGTACTTCATTGGCTGTAAAGCGCTTTGGGGCATCCAGTGGTCGTGAAAGGCGCTATAGAAATGCAAGTCTTTCTTTCTTAGCTGATGCAAAGAGATATTTTGGTTTGAGCTAGACTTCCACTCAATGAGTATTATCATTATCATAATCTGCAACACTGAGTTCATGAACACTCTTTGCTTTTTATTGTTGGTGGACACCTGTAAACTCAGGTAGATCGTATACTGGAACACTGAGCATCTGATTAAGTCTGGTGCCAAGGCTGGCTCGCAGTGTGCACTGGGGTGGTAGGGCATCGAGTCACACAGACATGGAAGTCCCAGCTTCAATGACTGCTCCATGTTGGGTTTGACAATTTTTGTCAGGGCAATGGGATACTGCCATTCCCCTCCGGTCCCTAATGTCAGCAGATATAGAGAAAATACTACACAGTCATCATTTATTGCCACAGAGTGAAAACTGCTAAGACGGGGACCAAATAACTTGTGTCAGCCGTGGCTCAGTGGGTAGCACTCTCTTGCCTCTGAGTCAGAAGGTTGTGGTTTCAAGGACAGCTCCAGAGACTTGAGCATAAAATCCAGGCTGACGCTCCAGTGCAGTGCTGAGGGAGCGCTGCACTGTCGGAGGTGCCGCCTTTTCGATGAGACGTTAAACCGAGGACCCGTCTGCTCTCTCAGGTGGACGTAAAAGATCCCGCGGCACTATTTCGAAGAAGAGCGGGGGAGTTCTCCCCGGTGTCCTGGACCAATATTTATCCCTCAACCAACATCACTAAAAACCAGATGATCTGGTCAATCATCACATTGCTGTTTGTGGGAGCTTGCTGTGCGCAAATTGGCTGCTGTGTTTCCCACATTACAACAGTGACTACACTTCAAAAGTGGCTGTAAAGCGCTTTGGGATGTCCTTAGGTCATGGGAAAGGTTCTATATAAATGCAATTTCTTCCTTTTATGTCAGCTCACAGTTCATGTCTCACCTAAGCGTTGCCACTAAAGCATTGGACAGGTCTTTAGATCCTTTGCTGTAAAGGGATGTAGGCTCTTGCTGAGTGGATCGGATCAGATGGGCCAAATGGCCTTCCTTATTTGCATTAGGGACAAGAGCTTTAGGGCAAAACTCACATTGGCGAGACCTCAAACTCTTCAAATTCAGTCCCATGAGAGAGCCTTACTGTGGGAGCCAAGAGTCACTTTGGCCCTGAATCAAACACAATGGGGTGGGGGTGGGGTGGGGGGGGGGTAACGTTATCCTAACCCGTCTGTGGTACTGTGACCCCAGCATGAGCCAGTGCCTTAAGCAGAGCGCTGAAAAGGGTACTGCAGGGAAAGGAAACAAATGACCGCATCCAGCCACATTGTTTGAAGTGGAGCGACGCAACGCCACAGATTTCATGGCTGTCGCAGAGTTACCCGATACTAAACTGCAAATCAGAGGTGCCCAAGATTCATCTTCATGGGCTGCACCGGTTTGTACCATGGAGCCTCGTGGATCGCAAGATTAAATTCAGATTCCCGTTCAGTTAATAGTTCTGATTCAGGGTTTATCTATCAATGAGGTAGCAAGTGCTTAAAAAAAAAGCCCCATCCTGAATCTTCAGGCCCGTGAAGTTGAAACAGGGCAAACCAGAAAATAAGCATAACTCGGACTGAGTCGCCTGGGCTCTGGGGGCCTGAATTGCTCGGGGGGGGCTGTACTTGACCCTTGGTCAGCAGATCAGACAATCAATCCCTGCTCCACCTCAAATGGTCCCCCCATCGTGGACGGAACTGTCCTGTAAACAGTTCCTTCTCCCCGTAGCTACTTCCTTCAGGGTTTCTCCCTGACTTTCTCACTGGAGCATAAACCCATCAAACGTGAAGCAGTACGGGTTCATGCTGCCTGCAGCATCCTCGCCCTTCGGTGGTGCATTATCAGGAATTGCATAGAATCGCACAGCACAGAAGGAGGCCACTTGGCGCATCGGGCCTGTGCCGGCTCTTTGAAAGAACGATCCAATTAGTCCCGCTCCCCCCCCCCCTGCTCTTTCCCCACAGCCCTGCAATTTTTTTCCTTTTCAAGGGTCTATCCAATTCCCTTTTGAAATGCCTCCACCACCCTTTCAGGCAGTGCATTCCATAGCATAACAACTCGCTGCGTAAAAAAGTTTCTCCTCATCTCACCCCCTCTGGTTCTTTTGTCAGTTATCTTAAATCTGTAATACAAACAGAAAATGCTGGAAATACTCAGCAGGTCAGGCAGCATCTGTGGAGAGAGAAACAGAGTTAACGTTTCAGGTCTTAAATCTGTGTCCTCTGATTAACAACCCTCCTGCCAGTGGAAACAGTTTCTCCCTATCTACTCTATCAAAACCCCTTATAATTTTGAACACCTCTATTAAATCCCCTTAACTTTCTCTGCTCTAAGGAGAACAACCCCAGCTTCTCTGGTCTTTGCACATAACTGAAGTCCCTCATCCCTCATATCATTCGAGTAAATCTCCTCTGCACCCTCTCCAAAGCCTTGACATCCTTCCTAAAGTGTGGTGCCCAGAATTGGACACAATTTTTTTTTTTATTATTCATTCATGGCCATGGGAGGAGGGCGTCGCTGGCAAGGCCGGCATTTATTGCCCATCCCTAGTTGCCCCTTGAGAAGGTGGTGGTGAGCCGCCTTCTTGAACCGCGGCAGTCCGTGTGGTGAAGGTACCCCCTGCATTGCTGTTAGGTAGGGAGTTCCAGGATTTTGACCCAGCGACGATGAATTTGGGTGCATATTGCCTGCGATTTTCTAACTAAATGTGGGATGGACTTGCACAATTACGCATAATGACTTTGTAATTTTGATAATTTGCCGAACAGTGAATAAGCACGACAGCGCCAATCGATTGCGAAAAAAAGACTTGCATTTATATATATCGCCTTACACAACAACCTCAGAACTACTTTGAGACTAATGTAGGTCATCAACAAGGACCCACCCTAGCAACGGGCACCAGGGACAGTTTAGTGCCTGTTGGGGACATCCTTGATTACATCCCCACTCTCCCCAGGGAGGAGGTCATGAACAAAGGGTACTTTTGGCAGGGCTCTACTGCTGGTGCGGAGCATTGCTAGACACAAGTGCGGGGCTGCAGAATTGGTCCTCCGATCTAGGCTCACGTCTAGCCAGGGCCTTCGTCGAGAGCACAGCCTCGCAGTTACCCCTACGCTGCCCGTTTTATCTCACCCTGCAATGTTCCAGTTTTCAATCGCTGTAACACATTAATGGGTTATTAACAGGACACTAGGATAACCCTTCTCCCTCCATCATTTCCCTGCAGATTCCCAACTTCCCTCGGGGTACAGATCCTCTTTTCCTACAAAAAAAATGGAGGAACTTCCATGGATTATGGAAACAGCCTAAAAGGTGCTTGCCACCTCGTTCCTAGCTAAATACTGGATGGGAGAGCGAGAGGGGCAGGATGGGGGCAGGGCAAGGGGCTGGGATCATTGTCTGAGTTCTGTTTCCTTTGCTTGATGAAAGTTCATAGATAACTGCAATAGCTTCAATAACTAATGAGATCTCTGTATCAGAAGATGCAGGCGTGACTGGAAAATTGGGCTTCCATTTTGACAGCCAGGATTTTGGCGACCCGATTCACATTTTTGAAAGTTTCAGAAAGTTCACTCAAAAAAACTACATCTAACCCAAGCATCCTTCCAGTAAAATTTCACACCAAAGATTCTCGCCAGGAAATGATGCTTTAAGAGGAAGCTCGACAAGCATATGAGGGAGAAAGGGAATAGAGGGTTATGCTGATAGATTTAGATGAGGAAAGACGGGAGGAGGCTCGAGTGGAGCATAAACGGCGGCATGGACTGGTTGGGCCGAATGGCCTGTTTCTGTGCCGTATATCCCATGTAATCCTATGTAATTGTCGCCAGGAAATACCTTGCCCAATTGGCCACTATGACCTCCGCGGAAACCCCGATTACGCGTCAATCCCAAGTATCCGCTGACCTTTCGCCAAAGTTGGGACACAAAGTGGAGGAAGTGATGCTTCAGTTGTACAGAGCCTTGGTCAGCCCCCATCTGAAGAGCGAGGTTCACTTCTGGGCACCTTGGAGGGAGGGGGCAGTACAGGTTCACCAGAATGATGCCGAGGTGTAAAGGGTTAAATCATGAGACCAGGTTGCATATACTCGGCTTGTATTCCCCTTGGGTTTAGAAGGTTGAGGGGTGATGCAATCGAGGTGTTTAAAATGATAAAAGGAGTCGTTAGAGAAAAACTATTTCCTCTGGTGGGGGAATCCAGAACAAGGGGGCACAATCTTAAAATGTTTATTTTTTTTAATTCGTTTATGGGATGTGGGCTTCGCTGGTAAGGACAGCATTTATTGCCCATCCCTAGTTGCCCTTGAGAAGGTGGTGGTGAGCCGCCTTCTTGAACCGCTGCAGCCCGTGTGGTGAAGGTACTCCCACAGTGCTGTTAGGGAGGGAGTTCCAGGATTTTGACCCAGCGACGATGAAGAAACAGCGATATACTTCTGAGTCAGTGTGGTGTGTGACTTGGAGGGGAACTTGGAGGTGGTGGTGTTCCCATGCGCCTGCTGCCCTTGTCCTTCTAGGTGGAAGAGGTCACGGGTTTGGGAGGTGCTGCTGAAGAAGCCTTGGCGAGTTGCTGCAGTGCGTCTTGTAGATGGTACACACTGCAGCCATGGTACGCCGGTGGTGGAGGGAGTGAATGTTTAAGGTGGTGGATGGGGTGCCAATCAAGCGGGCTGCTTTGTCCTGGATGGTGTCGAGCTTCTTGAGTGTTGTTGGAGCTGCACTCATCCAGGCAAGTGGAGAGTATTCCATCACACTCCTTACTTGTGCCTTGTAGATGGTGGAAAGGCTTTGGGGAGTCAGGAGGTGAGACACTCGCCGCAGAATACCTAGTCTCTGACCTGCTCTTGTTGCCACAGTATATATATGGAGCTGGTCCAGTTAAGTTTCTGGTCAATGGTGACCCCCTAGAATGTTGACGGTGGGGGATTCGGCGATGGTAATGCCGTTGAATGTCAAGGGCTAGGCCGGTCAGGAGTGAAATCAGGAAGCACTTGCTTCACACAAAGGGTAGTGGAAATCTGGAACTCTCTCCCCTAAAAAAGCTGTGGGTGCTGGGGGTCAACTGAAGCTTTCAAGGCATGAGATCGATAGACTTTTGTTAGGTTGGAGTATCAAGGGACATGGATCAAGGGTGGATAAATGGAGTTGCGGTGCATTGTCTCATTAAATGGCGGAAGAAGCTCGATGGGCTGAATGGCTTATTCCTACCCCTATGTGTGTTATGGCTCCAACTGGAAGAATCAGTGAGGTAATTCTTGACGTCCATTTTTAGCTATTTCTTCAGATGCGTCACCCTTCATCGTGATTAATTATTCCCCCCCCAATTAGAGAATCCGAAAGTCTGGATGCCTGTTGACAGATATTGGGATACAGTCAGAAATATGACAAGCCTTGAGAATACAGTGTTTAGAAATCGTTAGCCAAGTGCCCTGATGTGCCTGAATCCTTCAGGTAGGCCTCGTTGCTACGGTAACGTATCGATGAATTTCTAAATGAGGGCTAGAGACACGGGTCACTCGGCCCATCGAGCACAATGCACCGTCTTTGATAGCCACGGCAGCTCGATCTAGCTTTGTAGTCCTAATCCCCTTGCCTGTTCACTACGGAGCAAATCCAACAAGAGGCCGAGCTCCCGGAGCAGAGCCTGGCCAGACGGGAGCGTGAGGCCGAAAAACGGGCATCGCACTCAAGGACCCAAGTTCTCTGGCCCGTGCTCCACTCTAGCAATACAGCCTGGCTGAGTTTGCCTTCCTATGTGTGAATTCCCAGCTAAGTGTGTATCTCCCTTCTGAGCATCTCGATTGACTGTGGTGGAGGATCGATTTTCAACTTGCCGCCCAGGTGTAAAAGCGACGTTGCGGATTGGCCGCTGGTTCTAATTTACAGCCAATCCTTAACGCCTGTTTAACGCGAGGGAGGTGCACCTCCGTCAATGGTCCTCTGGACCACTGTCCCGCCCCAACCTCGCTATTCTTACAATCCTTTGTGTGAAGACGTTTTTCCAGGTTTCACTTTTAACTGGCTCAGCTCGAATTCCATGATCCTATTCTCTTGCTCTGGTTGCATTTGTTTTTTAATGATCTAATTATTAGTCAATTTCCCAGCCGTTACCACGGCAGCACAACAGTTTTCCGAATGAATCAACGACATGCTGGAATGATGAGCTGCAGGGAAAAGTGAAGCTGGCTCCTGGCAAGACAAAGGCCAATAAGACCATTGTCGTGATGTACTAAAGCAGAGATGCCAACTGACATTTTCAGTCCTTGGGACGGTATTTCTCTGCGTTTGGGAAAATATGTTCCACCGGGGGCCTACAAACACACACAGCAGCCTAGCGGTACCGTGGGTGGACAGGTCCTGGAAGCTTTGAGCGCGTGCTGAAGTGATGGGGTTCGCCTACGAGGAAGATGATGCGAGGGCATCGGAATGGCACCGTAGCGTGAAGCCAACTAGCCCTGCCGTCAAAGGTAACTCGCGTTCAGTCGATATAATTACAGAGGGAAGGGCAAATCCGAGTTTTTTTAAAAAAGGGAGACACGACGGGCATGGAAACGGGGAGTAAGGTTACGGTAAAAACATTTTAAGTCTTTGTAACTTTGTCGGGCTTCGGAGATGTCCGTCTACGAGAGCGGCAGGTGAAGGAATTGGTGTCAACCTCCGCAGTTCGTCGAGTTCGAGCACTTCTTCCCGTTGAATATTTACAAGGTACTAGCGGACGATGCAGCCAGTCTTTTGCCAATGTATATTCTAAAGAGGGAAATACAGAAATACAGATCAGAAACGAACAGCGTAAGTTGGCGGAGGGTGGGGGGGGGAGGAGAAGAGCTGGAGGATCAGAGACTCGTGGTTTATGACCAATAAATCATTGTAAGGCTCGATGGGTGAATTCAGCGCTGAATTAGCTGGTCTCCGCAAAGTAAAACAAGAACTTGCATTTCTACAACGCCATTCACGTCCCAACCCGCTTTTCAGCCAATGAAGCACTTTTCCAAGTTTACTCATGGTTGCCATGTAGGACATTTGCGCACAGCAAGCTCCCACAAACAGCAATGTGAGAATGACCAGTTTTTAGTGATGCTGGTTGAGGGATAAATATTGGCCAGGACACCGGGGAGAACTCCCCCCCACCCCCCCTGCTCTTCTTCAAAATAGATCCCATGGGATCTTCTACATCCACCTGAGAGGACAGATGGAGCCTCAGTTTAACGTCTCATCCGAAAGACGGCACCTCCAACTGCGCAGCACTCTCTTAGTACTGCACTGGTATCAGGCCAGATTATGGGCTGAAGTCTCTGAAGTGGTATGATGCGTGTCGATGCTATGATGAGGTGATAATGCACTCTCTCATTTTAAGGGGAGTTACGCTGCTCTGAATATTACAGTTTGTGGGAGCTTGCTGTGCGCAAATTGGCTGCCGCCTTTCCTAAATTATAACAGTGACTACATATTAAAAGTACTTCATTGGCTGTAAAGCGCTTTGGAACGTCCTGAGGTTGTGAAAGGCGCTATAGAATTACAAGTCCATCCAGCAGAGGTCCCACTAGTTGGAGGTGCGGAGATTCTGTTTGTCTCTTTGTAGCCCAACCATGCAGGGAACCAAATCCTGGATATGTCAGTAACTTAGAGCAGAGAAGGTTAAGGGCAGATTTAACAGAGGTGTTCAAAAATCATGAAGGGTTTCTATAGAGTAGATAAGGAGAAACTGTTTCCAGTGGCAGGAGGGTCGGTAACCAGAGGACACAGATTTAAGGTAACTGGCAAAAGAACCAGAGGGAAGAGATGAGGAGAAATTTTTTTACGCAGCAAGTTGTTGTGATCTGGAACGCGCTGCCTGAAAGGGCGGTGGAAGCAGATTCAACAGTAACTTTCAAAAGGGAATTGGATAAATATTTGAAGGGGAAAAATTTGCAGGGATATGGGAAAAGAGCAGCGGGGGAGTGGACTAATTGGATCTTTCAAAGAGCTGGCACAAGCACGATGGGTCGAGTGGCTCCTTCTGTGCTGTATCATTCTATGATTCTATATTCGGCCTCTGGCAAAGCCTTCCAGCAGAAGCAGAAACACATCCAAGTCTCTCTGAATCCCACTGACGCTGGTCTGCTTCAATGTCCTTCCCTGGTAACTTATTCCACAACTCGGTTATCCATTTAGTGAAAGTGTTCATCCTACTCTTAACTTACTTCTAACTTTTGTTCCCTGGTAATTAAGAAGCTCACCACAGTGAACAATTTATCCATGGCAAATTTGTCAACTCCCCTTCGTAATCTTGGAAGCTCCTATCAGGCCGCCTCAAAGTCTATTATAAAGAAAACAAGCCCTGAAATCAGATTGATCAAGACTGTTCTGTGTCACATATGTGTCGGAGTTTGGAGAGAAACCATGGGATTCAGGCCATAAAAAAAACAAACCAAGCACTGAGGTTTATTTCTGGGGTGGGGAATAGAATTAAAAGCAGGGAAGTCCTGTTAAGCCTGTACAGAACCGTGGTTAGACCACACTTGGAGCACTGTGCACAGTTCTGGTCTCCATATTTGAAAAAATAATATAGAGGCACTGGAGAAGGTGCAAAAAAGATTTACAAGGATGATCCAAGAACTGAGAGGTTATAACTATCAGGAAAGACTGAACGGGCTGGGGCTCTATTCTCTAGAAAAGAGAAGACTGAGGGGTGACCTGCTCAAGGTCTTTAAAATGATGGAGGGGTTCAATAGGCTAGACATAGAGAAGATGTTTCCACTTGTAGGTGGAAAACTAGGGGCCATAAATATAAGATAGTTACTAATAAATCCAATAGGGAATTCAGGAGAAACTTCTTTACCCAGAGAGTGGTTAGAATATGGAACTCGCTACCACAGGGAGTGGTTGAGGCAAATAGCAGAGATGCATTTAAGGGGAAGCTAGATAAGGGAGAAAGGAATAGAAGGATATGCTGATAGGGTGAGATGAAGAGGGGTGGGAGGAAGCTTGTGTGGAGCATAAATGCCGGCATGGACCAGTTGGGCCGAATGGCCCGTTTCTGTGCAGTAGACTTGACCTAACTCGATGTAACAGATCGTTAAGAATAACAATTGTGGGTTCAAATTCTGCTGACCGTGTAACAAAGCGATCGAGGGGAAGAACTCTGTGAACATTGGTGGAAGTACCAAAACAACGCATGTGCAAGACAATCTTTACATGAATCGTGGACGTACCCAACTCCCAGCATAAACAGGTGAGTTATCAGGAGCGAGGGAATGAGGAACACTACGAACTCGGAACTGAAGATTCCTCCTTTCTTCATCACGCTGGTCTTCCGTACACTCAGACTCGAGGAATATTTAGGATGTTTGAATACAAATTCCCTAAGAGTGGCGAAAAATAAGAAAAATCATTAGTCACTTCCATTAAAGTTAAAGCATGACTTGGATATTTCATTTATCCGAAGCCCCAGTGTTTGATTTTGTTCACTAGATAGTCCAATCCAGCTTCTCACAGGAGCGTAAGATTTACACCAGAATGATACCTGGCCTCCAAGGGTTAAATTACGAGGAGCGATTACACAAACTAGGGTTGTAATCCCTGGGATTTAGAAGGTTAAGGGGTGATCTGATCGAAGTTTTCAAGATATTAAGGGGAACTGATAGGGCAGAGAGAGAGAAACTATTTCCGCTGCTTGAGGATTCCAGGACTAGGGGGAATAGTCTAAAAATTAGAGCCAGGCCTTGCAGGAGTGAAATTAGGAAACACTTCTACACACAAAGGGTGGTAGATGTTTGGAATCTTTTCCGCAAATAGCAATTGATGCTGGGGCAATTGCTAATTTTAAATTGATAGCTTTTTGTTAACCAAAGGTATTAAGGGATATAGAGCAAAGGCGGGTATATGGAGTTAGGTCACAGATCATTGAATGGTGGAACAGGCTCGAGGAACTAAATGGCCTCCTCCTGTTCCCATGTAGAAGACGAGATCCAAAGCTCCCCAATGATCAAATGGATAAAGACACCACATGGTGTATACTAAGCTATACAGACCCTGGCGACACTCAATTCTTGCTGAGTTAGGTGATCTCAGCCAGAGTAGCAGTGAGGATTGGGCTCAGTGTCTCCAGGCTAGAGAAAGGAACAAACATCATCCAGGGCTCCCACTCCCGATTGCTGTCTTTGACTCCCACTTGACCACGTGCAAAAAGAAAGACTTGCATTTCTACAGCGCCTTTCACGACCTCAGGACGTCCCAAAGCGCTTTACAACCAATGAAGTGCTTTTGACGTGTAGTCACTGTTGTAATGTAGGAAAGGCGGCAGCCAATTAGCCCACAGCAAGCTCCCACAAACAGCAATGTGATAATGACCAGATAATCTGTTTTTTTGTGATGTTGATTGAGGGATAAATATTGGCCAGGACAGCGGGGAGACCTCCCCTGCTTTTCTTCGAAATAGTGCCATGGGATCTTTTACGGTGACCTGAGAGAGCAGGCGGGGCCTCAGTTTAACATCTCATCCGAAAGACGGCACCTCCGACAGTGCAGCGCTCCCTCAGCACTGCACTGGAGTGTCAGCCGAGAGATTTTTGTGGGACTTGAACCCACAACCTCGGACTCAGGGGCGAGAGTGCAACCCAATGAGCCACGGCTGACCCTCGGCTGAATTTTCTTTTCAGGTATATATTTCAGGTGGATGTCGACGGAGCACAGAATGGGTCTTGGCTGTATTGTCCTCACGGTCTAGGCTCGCATGTAAACTCGCCTTTTGGTGACTGAAGAGCCTTGCCACAGGCTCAAGGGGCCGAATGGTCGACTCCTGGTCCTATGTAAGAGTTAACCACGTGGTGTGAGGCTGGAGTCACATGTAGGCCTGATCGGGTAGGCTTGGCAGGCTGCCTTCCATGAGTGACATTAGTGAACCAGTTGGGTTCTTTGGACAGTCCCTGCAGCTTCTAGTTCATTTCTATTCAGATGCCAGCCCACGAGTGAACAAAGTTATTCAATTCAATTTCACAATTTGCCATGGTGGGATTTGAACCCATGACCTTCAAGTTTTTTTTTAATTCGTTTATGGGATGGGGGCGTCGCTGGCATTTATTGCCCATCCCTAATTGCCCTTGAGAAGGTGGTGGTGAGCCGCCTTCTTGAACCGCTGCAGTCCGTGTGGTGAAGGTACTCCCACAGTGCTGTTAGGGAGGGAGTTCCAGGATTTTGACCCAGCGACGATGAAGGGACGGCCAATATATTTCCAAGTCAGGATGGTGTGCGACTTGGAGGGGTACTTGGAGGTGACGGTGTTCCCATGCGCCTGCTGCCCTTGCCCTTCTGGGTTGAAGAGGTCGCGGGTTTGGGAGGTGCTGCCGAAGAAGCCTTGGCGAGTTGCTGCAGTGCATCTTGTAGATGGTACACACTGCAGCCACGGTGCGCCGGTGGTGGAGGGAGTGAATGTTTAAGGTGGTGGATGGGGGGCCAATCAAGCGGGCTGCTTTTTCCTGGATGGTGTCGAGCTTCTTGAGTGTTGTTGGAGCTGCACTCATCCAGGTAAGTGGAGAGTATTCCATCACATTCCTGAAAGTGGTGTTGAGGCCAAGATTGGATCAGCCGTGATCTTATTGAATGGCGGAGCAGGCTCGAGGGGCCTGTTTCTTATGTAGATGGTGGAAAGTCTTTGGGAAGTCAGGAGGCGAGACACCCCCGGCAGAATACATAGCCTCTGACCTGCTCTTGTTGCCACAGTATTTAAGTTGTACCATAACCACAACATCACCGTACCTAATAAACAGCAGCAAGAGTACAGAAGCGCAACTCACTTTGGGGGTACATTTTCTGGTCGACTGGACCAGTACCAGATCCACTCAGCGTTATTCCTCAGTAATTTTTCAATCTCTCCACTCCTCTCCTGATTCTCTTCATCAGACTGTGAAAACACACGATCAAAGTTAATCACCCCAGGATGTGGCACAATCTTGCCAAGCCCACAGGCAACTCTTTATCATTTGGAGCATTTCCAGTGACAATCCGATCACGGACAGGGAGTTCCCGATATCTCCCAAACTGCGGGATATCCAGTTCCCATGGAAAACGCAAAAAAAAAAGTTACAAAACAGCTGCTGAGATGCTCTGAAATTCTTAGAGAAATGAACGGCACTTTAGGAAGGATGTGAAGGCCTTAGAGAGGGTGTACAAATGATTTACGAGAATGATTCCAGGGATGAGGGACTTCAGTTACGTGGATAGACTGGAGAAGCTGAGGTTGTTCTCCTTGGAGCAGAGAAGGTTGAGAAGAGATTTGATAGAGGTGTTCAAAATCATGAGGGGTCTAGACAGAGTAGATAGAGAGAAACTGTTCCCATTGGCGGAAGGGTCGAGAACCAGAGGACACAGATTTAAGGTGATTTGCAAAAGATCCAAAGGCGACATGAGGAAAAACTTTTTTACGCAGCTAGTGGTTAGGATCTGGAATGCACTGCCTGAAAGGGTGGTGGAGGCAGATTCAATCGTGGCTTTCAAAAGGGAATTGGATAAGTACCTGAGGGAAAAAAATTTGCAGGGTTACGGGGAAAGGGCGAGGGAGTGGGACTAGCTGAAGTGCTCTTGCAGAGAGCCGGCACGGGCTCGACTGGCCGAATGGCCGCCTTCTGTGCTGGAACCATTCTATGATTGTATGAAATCCCACATATTCTCAAAGGATCGCGGCGGCCATTTTGTTCCACCATGTCTGGGGCAGCAAGGACTCAGGAGAAAGAAGTGCTCGGATAAAGATTGGAAGTGAACGTGAGGTGAGAAAAAAAAGTAGACAGCGGAGGAGGAAGAATAAAGAACAAAAACAGCGAGGGAGAGAAAGTAAACGTAAACCAAAAGGAAACATCTCAAAAGAATTAGATAGCCCGTTGCTTCCAATTATACCACAGCCCTACTGGTAATGCCCACCGTGACTTTGGTGCCACGCTATTAGATCAATTCTTTGGTCTGTGTGTCTGATATGTGCCAAAGCCCCTTACCGTCCTTTACAGTCTATTAACCAAATTCTGGAAAAAAAAACACACGGTTAGAGTTTCTGTTTGACTGATATAGTCTGAATTCGCTTACCAAACCCAAAGAATTTAGACACAGGCTGGCAAGAGTTAAGCCTTAGGGATCCCCCACAAGTGTGGCATTAAAAGTAATCATCGTTTCCTGGCAGGGAACCCCCTCTTTCCCATCCCCTGACCAGTAAAGATCTTCCTCAGGGAGCAAAGAAGGTCTCCAATACCCAGAAATGGGAGTGTTACAGAAACGTCGTTACTTTAGTGGTTCTGTAACGCAATGGCGAACGTTAGTCACACAAGATCCAACACCTCACTCCCATTTCCCTCCCCGTTACCACCTTGTCAAGTCCGTACCTACCTGAGTGCTGTTGCTGTCTCCAATGCTTCCAGTTTCAAACTCGACAGGAATGTGAGGCATCTGAGGGCTCATCAGTAAGGGAGGGCTGTAAAACAGGGTAAACAACACGGTAACGTGGGGACTAACTGAAGTGTTCCCTTGCTGCAGTGCTAATATATCCTCCTGTCAGATTTTTTCGGAACAGCACAGGCAGCACAGCACAGCTAGAACCAGGGGTCACAGTCTCAGAATAAGGGGTCGGCCATTTAGGACTGAGATGAGGAGAAATTTCTTCACTCAGAGGGTGATGAATCTTTGGAATTCTCTACCCCAGAGGGCTGTGGAGGCTAAGTCGTTGAGTATATTCAAGACTGAGATGGATAGATTTTTGGCTATTAAGTGAATCAAGGGATATGGAGAGAGGGCGGGAAAGTGGAGTTGAGATAGAAGATCAGCCATGATCTTATTGAATGGCGGAGCAGGCTTGAAGGGCTAAATGGCCGACTCCTGCTCCTAATTCTTATATTCTTAAGTTCAGTCATCGTGGTCAACTCTAAGTTCCCCTCCAAGTTACACACCATCCTGACTTGGAAGTATATCGCCGTTCCTTCATCGTCGTTGGGTCAAAATCCTGGAACTCCCTCCCTAACAGCACAGTGGGAGTACCTTCACCACACGGACTGCAGCTGTTCAAGAAGGCAGTTCACCACCACCGCCTTCTCAAGGGCAACTTGGGATGGGCAATAAATGCTGGCCTTGCCAGCGACGCCCACATCCCATGAATGAACAAAAAAAACTCTTATGACCTCACTAGGGCCCCCCCTTTCCAGATAATGGAGGTTAAGTTATGTAGGTATGTTGGGGACGCAGGTTACAGAACTATGTAGATGTGTTACTCGCAACCTTCAACTCACCCTTTAACTCCCCTCACATCCTGACAAGGGATCTTTTCAGTCAACAAATTACAGGCTTGAAGGGTTAAATTATGAGGACAGGTTGCATAGGCTAGGCTTATATTCCCATGAGTACAGAAGATTAAGGGGTGACCTAGGGTGATTTAAGATGATTAAAGGATTCGATAGGGTAGATAGAGAGAAACTATTTCCTCTGGTGGGGGGAGGCCAGAACACAGGGGGCACAACCGTAGAATTAGAGCCAGGCCATTCAGGGGTGACGTCAGGAAGCACTTCTTCACACAAAGGGTAGTGGAAATCTGGAACTCTCCCCCCCTCAAAAAAAAAAGCTGTGGATGTTGAGACAACTGGAGCTTTCAAAACTGTTTGATAAATTTGTTTGGGGTAAGGGTATTAAGGGCTATGAAACCAAGTTGGGTAAATGGAGTTAAGATACAGATCAGCCATGATCTAAGTGAATGGCGGAACAGGCTCGAGGGGGCTGGATGGCCTAAAACTGTTCCTATGTTCCAGTTAAAGATGGCAGCCAGTGTTCTTCTGAAGCGACAGTGATGGTTTGTAAAGAGTAATGTGTTGAAAAAGAATTAAAATCCCCCCGTTGTAACGCTGAGCATTTACAGACGCTCCCTTACATCCCTCACTGTTTCATATCAGTTTGAGTATTTAATTCGGAGTGGGTCCCTTAACTATCGATATCTGGCAATGTGAAGAAAAGAGGAGGTTGAGAGGTGACCTGAAAGAAGGTCTTTAAGATTATGAAAGGGCTTTATTGGGTAGACGTAGAGAAGATGTTTCCACCTGTGGGGAGTCCAAAAAAAAGGGGCCATCAATATAAGATAGTCACTAATAAATCCAATAGGGAATTCAAGAGAAACTTCTTTACCCAGAGAGTGGTGAGAATGTGGAACTCGTTACCACAGGGAGTGGTTGAGGCGAATAGCTGAGATGCATTTAAGGGGAAGCTCGATAAACACATGCGGGAGAAAGGAATAGGATATGCTGTTAGGGTGAGATGAAGAGGGGTAGGAGGAGGCTCGTGTGGAGCATAAACACCGCCACGGACCAGTTGTGCTGTAAATTCCATGTAATTCTACGTAATGTGCCAATTAGGCAACTGGCTGCATCCTATCTGAAGCCAGGCATTCTGCAAGACAGGGCTTGCAAGAAGCAGGTGATTCTCTACGTTAATTATTTTAAACTATAATAAACCTAGATTCTCCTTCAAGGGTGGATTTTATTGGAGTAGTGCGAAATAAGAGCTTCCGACCCATAAAAACTGTATTGCAACAGATCATACAGCACAGAAGGAGGCCATTCGGCCCGTCGTGTCTGTGCTGGCTTTTTGCGAGAGCTCTCCAATTAGTCCCACTCCCCTTGCTCTTTCCCCATAGCCCTGGTAAGTTTTCTTTTTCAAACACTGGACATGCTTAACATAAACTTCAGTTAGGGCTAAGATGGTGGTCATGGCCGGGGGGGGGGCTGGGAGAGGGGTGGATATCGAGCTCCTGGAGCACGAAAGCAACCTGCTCTGAACATTCCTCAGCACAGTGGGACTGTCCCTTTAATATCTCTGGAACCCACGGCACTGTCCATTTAATATCTCTGGAACCCACGGCACTGTCTCTTTAATATCTCTGGAACCCACGGCACTGTCTCTTTAATATCTCTGGAACCCACAGCACTGTCCCTTTAATATCTCTGGAACCCAGGGCAGTGTCCCTTTAATATCTTTGGAACCCAGGGCAGTGTCCCTTTAATATCTTTGGAACCCACAGCACTGACCCTTTAATATCTCTGGAATCCACGGCACTGTCCCTTTAATATCTTTGGAAACCATGCCGACTTCAGCCACTCGCAGATTTGATGAGATCGGCAATTTTAGTTTTGGCTGTCCTGTAAGGCAGAATTTGCTGACGCTAATCCTCTTTTGACAAAGCGAGGAGGGGCAGAACAAGCTAGGCCTTGGTTTGAAAAGGAAGCACAGTGTCAAATCCTGTTGCAATCACTTGGTTGGTTTATTGAGAATTTGCAGGTGTTCACTGAACCATGAATTCTTCACACTCTGCTTCATTCATCCACCCATTCAGAATCTGTTCCGACATTTGAACAAAAGAACATAAGAATTAGGAGCAGGAGTAGGCCATACGGCCCCTCGAGCCTGCTCTGCCATTCAATAAGATCATGGCTGATCTTCTACTTTAACTTCACGTTTCCACCCTGTCCCCATATCCCTTTATTCCCTTAGAATCCAAAAATCCATCTATCGCAATGATTCAACATCCACAGCCCTCTGGGGTAGAGAATTCCAAAGATTCACAACTCTCCGAGTGAAGAAATTTCTCCTCATCTCAGTCCTAAATGGCCGACCCCTTATCCTGAGACTATGTCCTCCAGTTTCAGACCCTCCTGCTTCTCAGCATCTACCCTGTCAAGCCCTCTCAGAATCTTATATGGTTCAATGAGATCACCTCTCACTCTTCTAAACTCCAGAGAGTAGAGGCCCAATCTACACAATCGCTCCTCATCGGACAACCCTCTCATCCCAGGAATCAATCCAGTGAACCTTCGTTGCACACCCTCTAAGGCAAGTATATCCTTCCTTACGTATGGAGAACAAAACTGTACATAGTACTCCAGGTGTGGTCCCACCAAAGCCCTGATAAAGACTTCCTTACTCTTATACTCCAACCCCTTTGCAATAAAGGCCAACATACCATTTGTCTTCCTAATTGCATGTTACCTTTCTGTGTTTCGCGAACAAGGACACCCAAATCCCTCTGAACACCAACATTTAATAGTTACTCACCATTTAAAAAAATATTGTTTTTCTATTCTTCCGACCAAAGTGAATAACCTCACATTTCCCCACATTATACTCCATCTGCCACCTTCTTGCCCACTCACTTAACCTGTCTATATTCCATTGCAGGCTCTTTGTGTCCTCCTCACAGTTTACTATCCCACCTATTTCTTTATTCGTTTGTGGGATGTGGGCGTCGCTGGCAAGGCCAGCATTTATTGCCCATCCCTAATTGTCCTTGAGAAGGTGGTGGTGGTGAGCCGCCTTCTTGAACCGCTGCAGTCCGTGTGGTGAAGGACTCCCACGCTGCTGTTGGGGAGGGAGTTCCAGGATTTTGACCCAGTGACGATGAAGGAACGGCGATACTTTTCCAAGTCAGGATGGTGTGTGACTTGGAGGGGAATTTGAAGGTGGTGGTGTTCCCATGCGCCTGCTGCCCTTGTCCTTCTAGGTGGTAGAGGGCACGGGCTTGGGAGTATGTTTGGGAATACATTTGAGAAGTGCCAACACAGTTAGTTGTGGGTTTCTTCCCGCCCCTCACCGAAGCCGGCACCTCGGATTTTTCTATTCCATTTTCTGCACCTCAGGGAGGATATATTGGCCTTGGAAGGGGGGCAGCGCAGATTCACCAAGGCTTAAAGCAAGGAGGACAGGTTGCATAAACATGCCTTGTATTCCCTTGAGTTTAGAAGGGTGAGGGGTGATCTAATCGAGGTCTTTAAAATGATTAAATGTTTCGATGGGGTAGGTAGAGAGAATCTATTTCCTCTGGTGGGGAATCGAGTACAAGGGAGCACAATCTTAAAATTAGAGCCAGGCCGTTCAGGAGAGAAATCAGGAAGCACTTTTTCACACAAAGGGTGGTGGAAATCTGCAACTCTCCCCCCAACAGGCTGTGGATGCTGCGGGACAATTGGAGCTTCCAAGACTGAGATCAACAAATTTTAATTAGGTTCTTGTATCAAGGGATAGGGATCAAAGGCGGGTAGATTATCAAGAGAGATTACTAGATTATGAGGAGAGATTTCATAAACTAGGCTTGTATTCCCTGGAACATAGAAGGTTAAGGGGTGATTTGATTGAGGTTTTTAGGATTTTGAAAGGAATTGATAGGGTAGAGAGAGAGAGAAACTTTATCCACTGGTGGAGGCGTCTAGGACAAGGGTCATAACCTTAAAATCAGAGCCAGGCCATTCAGGAGAGAATTTAGGGAAACACTTCTTCACGCAAAGGGTGGTAGAAGTGTGGAACTCTCTCCCACAAAAAGCAGCAGATGCTCGCTCAATTAATAACTTTAAATCTGAGATTGATAGAATTTTTGATAGACAAGGAAATAAAGGGATATGGACCCAAGGCAGGTGGACAGGGGGTTAAGATACAGATCAGCCATGATCGCATTGCATGGTTAAGGGTGGGGTGGAGAGTGTATATATTGTGATGCACAAGGTATCGCGATTGTGTGGGACAGGCTGGATGGACCAGAGGCTCTTTAACTGTCCGTCATTGTTCGTATGTTCGTGACTGAATGGTGGAACAGGCTCGAGGGCCTTGAATGACCTACTCATGTTCTTATGTAAATGGAGTTGAGGTGCAGATCAGTCATGATCCAATTGAACAGTGGAACAGGCTCGAGGACTCCTCTTCCTACTCATCTCCTGAAGACACTGAATCTTGCTGGGGTATGGAACCACCCTCCGATACTCTCGCCATGTGGCCGTTCTTCACGCCCGACTCTAGCCAGTGAGTATGTGCGACCATGAGGTGCGTCACAGCGGAGAGCCAATCCTGCCCCTCCCTAGACATCTGCCTGCCTGTACTTTCCCAGGTTGGGGGGGGGGGAGGGGGTGTCACTGGATACAACAACAAAAACAACAACTTATGTTTATAACAACAAAAACTTGTATTTAACGTAGTAAAATGTCCCAAGGCGCTTCACAGGAATGTTATAAGACAAAAAATTTGACACCGAGCCACATAAAGAGAAATTAGGGCAGGTGACCAAAACCTTGGTCAAAGAGGTAGGTTTTAAGGAGTGTCTTCAAGAGGAAAGAGAGGTCGTGCGACGGAGAGGTTTAGGGAGGGAATTCCAGAGCTTAGGGCCCAGGCAGCTGAAGGCACGGCCACCAATGGTTGAACGATTATAATCAGGGATGCTCAAGAGGGCAGAATTAGAGGAGCGCAGATATCTCGGGGGGTTGTGGGGCTGGAGGAGATTACAGAGATAGGAGGGGCGAGGCCATGGAGGGATTTGAAAACAAGGAAGTGAATTTTGAAAACGAGGCGTTGCTTAACCGGGAGCCAATGAAGGTCAGCGAGCACAGGGGTGATGGGTGAATGGGACTTGGTGCGAGTTAGGACACGGGCAGCCGAGTTTTGGATAACCTCAAGTTTACGTAGGGTGGAATATGGGAGGCCAGCCAGGAGTGCGTTGGAATAGTCAAGTCTATAGAGGTAACAAAGGCATGGATGAGGGTTTCAGCAGCGGATGAGCTGAGGCAAGGGCAGAGAAGGGCACTGTTACAGAGGTGGGAATAGGCGGTCTTTGTTATGCTGTGGATATGTGGTCGGAAGCTCATTTCAGCCAACCAGGAGGAAGGACTCTGGCAAAACCTTGTCCTCTGCAGCCCAGAGACATTGAGGCAAATCGCAACCTCAGGGGTTACGGAACCAAGGCGGGGAGATGGAGTTAAGATACAGATCAGCCATGATCTCACTGAATGGCGGAACAGGCTCGAAGGGCTGACTGGCCTCCTCCTCTTCCTATGTTCCTAACCTCTCTGCTGAGAAGGGTTGCGTCAGTACGGGCTGAGAGAGAGCAACATAGGAGAACAGGAACAGAAGGAGGCCATTTAGCCCCTTGAAGTTGTTCCGCCATTCAATGAGATCATGGCTGATCTGTGACCTAACTCCTTTGCCCCATATCGCTCAATACCTTTGGTTATCAAAAATCTATCAATCTCAGATTTAAAATTAACAATTGACCTAGAATCAGTTGCTGCTTGCAGAAGAGAGTTCCACACTTCTACCACCCTTTGTGTGTAGAAGTGTTTCCTAACTTCACTCCTGAAAGGTCTGGCTCTAATTTTTAGACTATGCCCCCTAGTCCTAGTCTCCCCAAGTAGCGGAAATAGTTTCTCTCTATCTACCCTATCAGTTCCCCTTAATATCTTGAAAACTTCGATCGAATCACCCCTTAACCTTCTAAATCCCAGGGATAAATTGACCCTTAGTGTTAGGGGGGGATTAAATATGTGGGGTTACAGGGATAGGATGGGATATGTTAGGGGGAATTAAATACGTGGGGTTACAGGGATAGGGTGGGATATGTGTCGGTGCAGGCTCGATGGGGATTCTGTGTGAGAAAGCAGGGACAGGGTACTGGATTTGGATGATCAGCCATGATCGTATTGAATGGTGGAGCAGGCTCGACGGGCCGAATGGCCTACTCCTGCTCCTAGTTTCTATGTTTCTATGTTAATACAACCCTAGTTGTAGGGATTAAAATGAACCTGGGGCCTGCCTGATCTCTACGCCACAGCTACCCCACTCCTTTAACCCACTGAGCTATTGAGAGCTCTTAGCAACCAGCTATCTAGTGAAAATATTTCAGTTTCATGTTAACTTTCCATTTTTTTTTTGATCCAATAACCGAGAACTTCCTAGAGAAACATGGCAGCATACAATTCTCACCGAAACACTGCCGCTTTCAATGAGCGGTGCGGGCCAGGGGACAGAAATGGAAAGCAGGGCCAAGATCAGGTAGCTACCTGTCGCAGTGGGAGCTGCCTCGCGAGCTGTTCTTTCCCGACTCGTGCTGTGCGTCCAGCAGGATCTTCTCCATGTCTCCGTTGTGGATGGAGGTGGAGGAGGGGACGTGCTCCAGGACCCGCGGGCCGCTGTGCTGACTGTAGTCCAGCTCCACCCATGAACCTGAGAGAAAGAAAAAAAGAAGAGGACAAAATGAACGGAGCCCCCCTCGGAACAATATCGCTGGGTATTCCCAGAACTCAAAGTCACGCAAGGCTAAAACAGGTGAGAGATTGTCTCCACTGGCCTCTGGATCGGTAACAAGGAGGCTTATAACTCCAGAATCAGCACTAGAAGCCAGTTCCTCTCCAAATTCCTGTAATGTATTAGCACCTGGTTTGGTATGAGCATGCTCAGTTCGCTCTGGCCTAATAAAGCAAGCACATGGACTAGCAACTCATCGTGTCTCTGTCCTTCATTTGTTCTACCCAAGTACATTACATTTTGGTGATGAGGATGGGATCCCAAAGTCATGTTTAGGGATCATGGAAGGACACAGTGTTCAACCTTCGAGTGGACAAGTTTAAGGTCACCCAAACTGAATTTTTGCGATGTTTTACCGTTAATGCTGATGCAGAATCGTCTGTGCTTCGCTTTCGCGTCTATGTACACACAGCAACAGCGGCGTTGATGCTCACAGGTACACAGGTAGCGTGCTGAGTCACTGTTCAATGGGATCGGGACAATCGTGGCCGCGCCTACGAGATTCATCGGAAGCCTCGGCCTGTATGACCGAGCTCGTGAACCAGTCAGTTCTTACATTGAGCGGATGGAGATGTTTTTTTAAGGCCAATAACATTATTGAGACCGAAGGTGCAGAGGAGAATGTTCAAGCTCAAAATAAAGTAATTCGTGAACGGAAGAAAGCAATTTTTTTAAAACGGAGATTGGGCCAGATGTCTACTGAACGTTGACAAACCTACTCGCGCCAGAGAAAATGAAGGATGCGTCATTTGAAGACATTGTCGAGAAACTCGAGGACCATTTCAACCGAAAGCCATTAGAAATAGCAGAGAGCTATAAGTTTGGTACCAGAAACCAAAACCAAAGTGAAACCATCAGTGAGTACATTGTCGCTCTTAAGAACCTGTCTTTGCATTGTAACTTCGGCACTTTTTTGGATCATGTGTTGCGAGATAAGCTTGTGTGTGGACTGGTGGATGAGCGCACACAGTCCAAGTTACTGAACACTCCGAACCTAACGTTTGACATAGCATGCAAAATTGCCCTATCTGTGGAGATGGCATCTAAGAATCCTAGGGAGCTCCGTCCAACTCAAGTGACTAGTGCAGCTGAGGTCTACAGTCACAAAGCCATCGCCAAACCTAAAGCTGTGAGACCAAGTCAAAAGCATGTCAGTGAGAGCAGTTCAGTGAATTGTTATCGCTGCAATGGAAATCACTCACCACAGTCCTGCCAATACAAAAATGTGAAGTGTTTTCACTGCCAGAAGCAAGGCCATATTTCAACAACTTGCAGAGCTGGATCTAAAGCAGGAAGTAAGAACCATTCTAGTGGCAATGCAAAGCAGCGACAACAAAAGGGAGGAGTTCACAATATTGAAGTGAACACACCTGATGTTGAAGAACTAGGCATCTACAGTAACTATGTCACTAGCGGCAACGCTAGCAGTCGTGAGAAAGACTTCCGTATAAAACTTTTGATCAATGACTAATATATTGATATGTGTATCGACACGGCGGCGGACTGCTCTATCATGAGTAAGGACACATATGAGATTACGTTTAATCAAATACCACTTACAAAGAGTACCGCAGAGTTAAAAACCTACTCGGGAGAAATCCTAGAGACATGTGGACAAATGGAATGTACAGTTCAGCACAATGGCCAGTCAGTAAAGCTGCCTGTATTGTAGCGAGCTACAACAACAGGCCAACTCTCATGGGCAAAGACTGGTTGAGAAAGTTAAAACTAGACTGGAAAAACATCTTCTGTGTAGATGCTTCAAAGAAGCGACTCGGCACAAAGCTGAACAAGTACGAAAGCATGTTCACAGACAGTATGAGGGCATCACTGGGTATGACGCACATATCCGCATCAAGTCCAATGCGAAGCCTGTCTATTGTTGAAAAGTCAGGTGGAGGAAGAGCTAGGAAGCTCAGAGAGAACGGAATGCTAGTAAAAACTGACAAAAGTGAATGGGCTACCCCGATTGTGGTAGTGCCCAAAGCTTGTGCGGTGACTACAAAGTTACTATCAACCAAGCAGTTGACGATGAGCAGCGCCCGTTACCTACATCGCAAGATTTGTATGCAGCACTGTCTGGGAAAAAAAGGTTTTCTCCAAGCTTGACCTGTTGCATACAGCTCAGCTGAATGTTGACAAAGAGAGTCAACAGTATCTCACCATTAACACACACAAGGGACTGTACTCATACACCAAGCTGCCGTATGGTGTAAAGACCTCCTCCAAAATCTTCCAGGCTACGATGGATAAGATTTTGCAAGGAATTCCAAATTGCTTATGCAATCAAGACAATGTGCTGATCACAACAAGCAGCGAGGAAGAAAATATAAAAGTGTTAGATTTAGTGCTTCAAAGGTTGAATGCCCACAATGTCAAATTGAAAAGGAGCAAATGTGCTTTTGTGCAGCCTAAGGTTGTGTACCTTGGTTGAAAGTTGATGCAAATGGCTTGCAACCAGTGAAGGAAAAGGTTGATGCTGTCATCAATGCTGCAAAGCCACAGAACGTGTCTGAATTAAGATCTTTCCTTGGAATGGTCCAGTACTACGCACATTTCTTACCTGAGTTAGCGACCATGTTAGCTCCATTGCTTGAGCTCCTCAAGAAGGATGTCCAGTGGAAGTGGACAAAAGTGCAACAGGAAGCTTACGACGCTTGTAAGGGAAGTGTCTCTAGCGATGCTCAGCTTGTGCACTACGACAGAGTGTGAGCTTAAGTTAGCGTGTGATGCTTCCAGCTACGGTGCAGGAGCTGTCATAAGCCACGTAATGGATGATGGCCAAGAGAAACTAATCGCGTTCACATTGCGAATCCTCACAAAGAGCAAAAGAAACTACGCGCAAATTGAAAAGGAAGCACTCGCCATAGTGTTTGGAATCAAGAAATTCCAACAGTTCCTGATCGGCAGAAAGTTTACCCTGATAACCGATCACAAACCGCTCCTAGCAATATTGGGGCCCAACTCTGCCATCCCTGCAATGACTGCATCAAGAATGCAACATTGAGCAATGTTGTTGTCACAATATGACTACACGATTGAATATCGCACTTCAAAGCAAAATGCAATCACAGATGCCTTGTCCAGGTTGCCACATGAGGACTCATGTATTGGGAGTGAAGGTGCGATTTTCACACTGGGTGCAGTTGACAAAGACTTTCCCGTGAATGCAACTGAGATTGTAGATGAGACTCAAAAGGACTCAGTACTGAAAAGAGTGTATGAAAACACCTTGAATGGATGGACTGATCAGTGTCTGGACACAGAGTTGAACCATTCCATAACTGTCGTACTGAATTGTCTAGTGAGCAAGGTTGTATCAAGTGGGGAAACAGAGTGGTGGTACCTACTTCTTTGAGAGATAGAATTCTGGCTGAACTTCATACTGAACATCCAGGGATCGTCAGTATGAAATCAATTGCAAGAAGCTTTGTTTCCTGGCCTGGATTGGACAGTGATCTTGAATCACTTGTCAGCAAATGCAGCGTTTGTCAAAACTGCAGAAACAAACCACCCAAAACTCCACTACAACCCTGGTCATGGCCAAGTAGACCTTTCCAGAGAGTACATGTAGACTTCTGTGAGAAGCAAATGATTATTTCCTGGTACTTGTAGATAGTCACTCAAAGTGGATTGAAGTGAAACATACAAGTTCAAACAAGTCTGAGATAGAAACAGGATCATCTTTGAGTTCGGAACCAGAATAAAACAGCCCGAAAATTGGTTCAACACCAAAACCTGCTGTAAGGAGATCAGGAAGGCTCCACAAACCTGTTATAAAAACTGGATTTGTAGTTCATTTAAAAGAAAAAAAGCCAGGAGTCTTTGTTATGTAGTACATGTAAAGCTGAGAAAGGTGGGACCACAGTTTTGTTCTATTTGAGAGGGGAATATGTACTTTTTTTTTTAAGGGGGAAAGCAGTGTAATGTATTATCACATGGTTTGGTATGAGCATGCTCAGTTCGCTCTGGTCGAATAAAGCAAGCACATGGTCTTCCTCTTCCTCCCATCACCTGAATTCCATCCCAAGAGGGTGCAGAATTTCTGGGCTAGGATATTGGAGTCATTCTCAGCCGTGGCTCAGTGGGTAGCACTCTCACCTCTGAGTCAGAAGGTCGTGGGTTCAAGTCCCACTCCAGAGATTTGATCACAAAAATCTAAGGCCGACACTCCAGTGCAGTGCTGAGGGAGTGCTGCACTGTTGGAGGTGCCGTCTTTCGGATGAGACGTTAAACAGAGGCCCCCGTCTGCTCTCTCAGGTGGACGTCAAAAGCGCATTGGGAACTCTCGAGGTCGTTAAAGGTGCTATCATTGTGACAGTGTGAAGAGCTGGATTAACATCAGTAGAGATACAGTCAGTAACACAGGGCGCTGGGGGAGAGGGGTTACTGAGTGACAGTGTGAGGGAGCTGGATTAACATCAGTAGAGATACAGTCAGTAACACAGGGTGCTGGGGGAGAGGCGTTACTGAGTGACAGTGTGAGGGAGCTGGATTAACATCAGTAGAGATACAGTCACTAACACAGGGCGCTGGGGGAGAGGGGTTACTGAGTGACAGTGTGAGGGAGCTGGATTAACATCAGTAGAGATACAGTCAGTAACACAGGGCACTGGGGGAGTGGGGTTACTGAGTGACAGTGTGAGGGAGCTGGATTAACATCAGTAGAGATACAGTCACTAACACAGGGCGCTGGGGGAGAGGGGTTACTGAGTGACAGTGTGAGGGAGCTGGATTAACATCAGTAGAGATACAGTCAGTAACACAGGGCGCTGGGGGAGAGGGGTTACTGAGTGACAGTGTGAGGGAGCTGGATTAACATCAGTAGAGATACAGTCAGTAACACAGGGCGCTGGGGGAGGGGTTACTGAGTGACAGTGTGAGGGAGCTGGATTAACATCAGTAGAGATACAGTCAGTAACACAGGGCGCTGGGAGAGAGGGGTTACTGAGTGACAGTGTGAGGGAGCTGGATTAACATCAGTAGAGATACAGTCAGTAACACAGGGCGCTGGGAGAGAGGGGTTACTGAGTGACAGTGTGAGGGAGCTGGATTAACATCAGTAGAGATACAGTCAGTAACACAGGGCGCTGGGAGAGAGGGGTTACTGAGTGACAGTGTGAGGGAGCTGGATTAACATCAGTAGAGATACAGTCAGTAACACAGGGCGCTGGGGGAGAGGGGTTACTGAGTGACAGTGTGAGGGAGCTGGATTAACATCAGTAGAGATACAGTCAGTAACACAGGGCGCTGGGAGAGAGGGGTTACTGAGTGACAGTGTGAGGGAGCTGGATTAACATCAGTAGAGATACAGTCAGTAACACAGGGCGCTGGGGGAGAGGGGTTACTGAGTGACAGTGTGAGGGAGCTGGATTAACATCAGTAGGGATACAGTCAGTAACATCCCTCACACTGGCACTCAGTAACCCCTCCCCCAACGCCCTGTGTTACTGACTGTATCTCTACTGATGTTAATCCAGCTCCCTCACACTGTCACAATGTTAGCACCTTTAACGACCTCGGGAGCTCCCAATTCGCTTTACAGCCAATGAAGTACTTCTATAGTCACTTATGTAATCTACATCCCAGTGAATGTACCCAGGCAGCTGAAGTCACGGCCGCCAATGGTGGAGCAGAGGGAATCGGGGATGCACAAGAGGCAAGATTTGGGGGAGCGCAGAGACCTCAGGGGATTGTAGGGCTGGAGGAGTGTTACAGAGATAGGGGAGGGGAGAGGTCAATGAAGGATTTGAAGAAAAGGACCCTGTGTCTCTACGGCCGTGTTTGGTGAAGGCAAAATCTTTTCGATGCTCGGTGAGGTCGATGAACCAGAAGGGACCTCATGAAGATGCTATGGGCCAGTAGTTTGGAGAGATGCTTCAGAGCCATTCACAGTATTGCACAGTGTGTTTGCAAACACGTCAAAGACAGTGCCTTCTTGGAAAAGGTTGAATCGATTCACATATTGCCCAGAGTGATAAATTAGTATTTTTCTCTTCACATTTAATTAAATTGCAACAGAGAAGATTACAATTCCAGGGCTGAATCGTCTAAATGCCGGGCAGGAACCTCACCTTGCTAGAAAGGAGACGGACACCATGCAGGCTTCTGCTGGCTATGACCCAGTTATTTTACTGCAGGAATACCAACCATGCCAGTGACCGCAGCCGTTGGGTCCCTTCACCGCTGCCAACCTCCCCTTCCACTCCAGCTGGCAACGAAAGGTGACATGAGCACTGTCAGAGAACATCTATTTCTGTCACCCATCTGCATGAGCCCTCTTTCACCAGTGGAAGCATTTCCCTCCCCTACCACACTCCCCCCCCCCCCCTTCTCCCTGCCTCCCCCCTCCCCCCCCCACCCAATGTAATGTGCTGGCTTTCAAGCCATTCGGAAGTTCTGCACTCGGTGAAACCAAGGCTCGAAATAGCCCCAATCAATTTCATAACTCACTTCAGTATTCCTGATTGTCCAAGTTACAGGGGGCACGGAAGCAACAGAAACCCTCTGTCCCTCTGACTCCCCCCCTGTCCTCTCACTCCACCACTGTTGGTCGTGCCTTCAGCCACCTAGGTCCAGCTCTCTGGAATTCTCTCCCAAAGCCCCTCCGCCTCTTTTAAGACCCTCGTTCAAATCTCTTCGACCAAGCTTTTGGTCAAGCTGCCTAATAGTTCCTTCCTAATCTTTCCAACTGTTTTTTCCTTACGGATTTTGTGCCATTTGGTGTACTGTTTGATCCCGGGTTTAGCTTGTTCGCTAATCGATTCCGTTACCAAGACAACTTTCTCCCACCTCGGCAACATTTTCCTCCTCAGTATTTACTTCTCTTCACCTGCCGCTGAAACCATACCTTCATCACCTTGAGACTCGACTTCTCCAATTCTCTCCTACTCAGATTCCCTGCCTCATCCAAAATGCAGCAGCCCGCGTCCACACCTGCACCAGGTCCCACACACCCATCACCCTCATCCTCTCAAAGAAGATCTTGCATTCCACTGAAGAAGATCTTGCATTTATATAGCGCCTTTCACGACCTCAGGACATCCCAAAGCACGTTACAGCCAATGAAATACTTTTGAAGTGTAGTCACTGTTGTAATGCAGGAAAAGCAGCACTCAATTTGCAAACAGCAAGATCCCACGAGTACTTTGCATCTGTCTTTACCAAGGTAGAAGATGCTGCCAAAGTCATAGTGAAAGAGGAGGTAGTTGAGATACTGGATGGGATAAAAATTGATAAGGAGGAGGTATGAGAAAGGCTGGCTGTACTTAAAGTAAGTAAGTCACCAGGACCGGATGGGATGCATCCTAGGATGCTGAGGGAAGTAAAGGTGGAAATTGTGGAGGTACTGGCCACAATCTTCCAATCCTCCTTGGATACGGGGCTGGTGCCAGAGAACTGGGGAATTGCAAATGTTACACCCTTGTTCAAAAAAGGGTGTAAGGATAAACCCAGCAACTACAGGCCAGTCAGTTTAACCTCGGTAGCGGGGAAGCTTTTAGAAACGATAATCCGGGACAAAATTAACAGTCACTTGGACAAGTGTGGATTAACTGAGGAAAGACAGCACGGATTTGTTAAAGGCAAATCGTGTTTAACTAACTTGATTGAGGTAACAAAGAGGGTTGATGAGGGTAATTCGGTTGACGTGGTGTACATGGACTTCCAAAAGACATTTGATAAAGTGCCACATAATAGGCTTGCCAGCAAAGTTGAAGCCCATGGAATAAAAGGGACAGTGACAGCCTGGATACGAAATTGGCTAAGTGACAGGAAACAGAAAGTAGGCGGTGAACGGTTGTTTTTCGGACTGGAAGGAGGTGTTCCCCAGGGGTCGGTACTAGGACCACTGCTTTTCTTGATATATATTAATGACTTAGATGGGTGTACAGGGCAATTTCAAAATTTGTAGATGACACAAAACTTGCAAGTATAGTGAACAGTGAGGAGGATAGCGATAGACTTCAGGAGGACATAGACAGGCTGGTAGAATGGGCAGACACGTGGCAGATGAAGTTTAACACAGAAAAGTGCGAAGTGATACATTTTGGTAGGAAGAATGAGGAGAGGACATATAAACTAAAGGGTACAATCCTAAAGAGAGTGAATGAACAGAGAGACCTGGGCGTATATGTGCACAAATCGTTGAAGGTGGCAGGGCAGGTTGAGAAAGCGGTTAAAAAAGCTTACGGGATCCTGGGCTTCATAAATAGAGGCATCGAGTACAAAAGCAAGGAAGTTATGACGAACCTTTATAAAAAACTGGTACGGCCTCAACTGGAGTATTGTGTCCAATTCAGGGCACCGCTCTTTAGGAAGGATGTGAAGGCCTTAGAGAGGGTGCAGAAAAGATTTACAAGAATGGTTCCAGGGATGAGGGACTTCAGTTACGTGGATAGACTGGAGAAGCTGGGGTTGTTCTCCTTAGAGCAGAGAAGGCTGAGAGGAGATTTGATAGAGGTGCTCAAAATCATGAGGGGTCTAGACAGAGTAGATAGAGGAAACTGGTCCCATTGGCGGAAGGGTCGAGAACCAGAGGACACAGAATTAAGGTGATTGGCAGAAGAACCAAAGGCGACATGAGGAAAAACCTTTTTTACGCAGCGAGTGGTTACGATCTGGAATGCACAGCCTGGAAGGGTGGTGAAGGCAGATTCAATTGTGGCTTTCAAAAGGGAGTTGGAGAAGTACCTGAAGGAAAAAAATTGCAGGGCCACAGGGGAAAGGGCGGGGGAGTGGGACTAGCTGAAGTGCTCTTGCCGAATGGCCTCCTTCTGTGCTGTAACCATTCTATGATTATACAAGCTAAAGCTGGAAGCTGGATTCAAATGTAATTTCCAGTGGTTCTGCCCCTTTATGTCTCCCTGTCACAGCTGCTAGACAGAACTTGCATTTATATAGCGCCTTTCACGACCTCCGGACGTCCCAAATTTACAGCCAATGAAGTACTTTTGAAGTGTGGTCACTGTTGTAATGTAAGCAACGCAGCAGCCAATCTGCGCACAGCAAGCTCCCACAAACTCGCTGCATAAAAAAAAATTCTCCTCATCTCCCCTCTGTTCTTTTGTCAATTATCTTAAATCTGTGTCCTCTGGTTGCTGACCCACCTGCCAGTGGAAACAGTTTCTGTCTATCTACTCTTATCAAAACCCTTCATAATTTTGAACACCTCTAGTAAATCTCCCCTTACCCTTCTCTGCTCTAAGGAGAACAAACCCAGTTTCTCTCCATATACCTGAAGTCCCTCATCCCTGGTACCACTCTAGTAAATCTCCTCTGCTCCCTCTCCAAGGCCTTGGTGTCCTTGCCAAAGTGTGGTGCCTTGAACTGGACACCATGCTCTAGCTGAGGCCTAACCAGTGATTTATAAAGGTTTAGCATAACTTCTATTCTATGCTTCTATTTATAAAGCCAAAGGAACCAGTATGTAGAGGGAGAGTTACATTGATGGGAGTGTTGGGGCACTCGATGGATGAGATACGGCAGTCTTTTTTATGTCTCTGACATTTGTTCTATAATTATTCTGGGTGGTTTCTTTTGGTCACCTTCCAACATAAACGGGGCAAGATCCCAGCCCGGTCACATGACCATGGCAGTTCCATTGAACTCAATCTTCTGGCTGGGACTTTACGTTCCCTGTTTAGCAGCGAGTGCACGAAGGGGGTTGGTGTATCCTGGGACTGAATTGGAAACGGAGCTAAGCGCCAGGAACAGTGAATCAAAAAAGAAAATGCAGGAATGCCCAGAACAAGGAATCAACGCCCAAAAAACAGTGACCCGTCTCATCTCTTTTCACGTGTTGTTGGATCCGTTACGTATTTCCAGCATTTGCGCTATTTTTTTTAGCCTTTTATATTTCCCCCCCCCCCCCCCCCCACCCCCCAACCCTTTCCATCCCCTTTTTATTTGTTCTGGGATTCCGGCTGTCAGAGATGCTGTCGAAACTCACTGATCAGAGGGGCAGTGCCCGGAGATCCTGGGGCCTATCTTCAGACTGCATGGTACTAGCAAGAGAGGGAACTTGCTTGTTGGCCTCACTTAGTGGGCAAGTTTAACTGGACCAGCCACATAAATACTGTGGCTACAAGAGCAGGTCAGAGGCTGGGTATTCTGCGGCGAGTGACTCACCTCCTGACTCCCCAAAGCCTTTCCACCATCTACAAGGCACAAGTAAGGAGTGTGATGGAATACTCTCCACTTGCCTGGATGAGTGCAGCTCCAACAACACTCAAGAAGCTCGACACCATCCAGGACAAAGCAGCCCGCTTGACTGGCACCCCATCCACCACCTTAAACATTCACTTCCTCCACCACCGGCGTACCGTGGCTGCAGTGTGTACCATCTACAAGATGCACTGCAGCAACTCGCCAAGGCTTCTTCAACTGCACTTCCCAAACCCGCGACCTCTACCACCTCGAAGGACAAGGGCAGCAGGCGCATGGGAACGCCACCACCTCCAAGTTCTCCTCCAAGTCACACACCAGCCTAACTGGAAATATTTTGCCGTTCCTTCATCGTCGCAGGGTCAAAATCCTGGAACTCCCTCCCTAACAGCACTACCATTACCACACAGACTGCAGCGGTTCAAGAAGGCGAATCAGCAGCACCTTCTCAAGGGCAATTAGGGATGGGCAATAAATGCTGGCCGTGCCAGCGACGCCCACATCCCACAAATAAAAAAAGTCAAAGCCTTGGAGAGACTGCAGTGGAGATTTACCAAGATGATACCAGGGATGAGGGAGTTCAGTTATGTGGAGAGACTTGAGAAAGCTGGGATTGTTCTCCTCAGAGCAGAGAAGGTTAAGGGGAGATTTAATAGAGGTGTTCAAAAATTCTGAGGGGTTTTGATAGAGCAAGTAGGGTGAAACTGTTTCCTCTGGTAAGTGGGTCAGTAACCAGAGATCAAAGATTTTTTTTAAAATGGCAAAGAACTAGAGGGGAAAATTAGGAGCATTGTTTTTACACAAGGGGTTGTTAAGATCTGGAACGCAGTCCCTAAAAGTGTGGTGGAATCAGATTCCACAGGAAATTTCAAAAGGCAATTGGACATGTAGTTGAAGAGGAATCATTTACAGGGTTATGGGGAAAAAGCTGGGGAGTGGGACTAAATGGAACAGCTCTTTCAAAGAGCCGGCACAGACACGACGGGCCGAATAGCCCGTGCTGTAAGATTCCATGATTCGATACACACACACACACACACCCATACATATACCTGCGCACCCACAGAGACACACTTACATGCACAATATATACACACTCACACGCATGCTCGGGCATACTCCAGCACAAACACATGCACATATACACAAAGAGAAAAATAACAGAATCGAAGATGCTGCAACACCGGTCTCTCGGGTCGGGTCTCTATTATAACCTCATCACACCCTCTCCCCCACGGTGTTTGGCAGCTCTCCAGCACATTGACTAAGGAGCCATTCCCCCCGTGAGAGGGCCTGGACAGCGAGTGCTGGTGACCGAGTCCGGACACCGGGTGCTGCAAACATCTCCTTCCCTCCATCAGTACTTCGGCCGAGAAACGAGTGAAACATCTCTGCTCCACTCTTCCTCGTTGGACTGAAATCCCGCTGTGTGATCCTGAAGAAAGAAAGACTGGGATTTATAATAGCAAGTCACACATCCCTCAGAAACAGCTCAAATTGTTTCATCGCCAATTAGTTCCTTTGGTGCGCACTTACTGTTGTTGCACCAGGTCCCATAAATAGCAACGCGATGACAGCCCAGTTAATCCGATTTGATGGAATGTTTGCCGAAAACACTGGCAGGAGTCCTCTGTTCTTCTCCAAAACACTTTGAGGAGATCTTTAACACCTGCCTGACCAGACAGACAGGGACTCAGTTTAGCTCCTTATTTAAGCTCCAGCATGGCTCAGTGGGCAGCACTCTCTCGTCTCTGAGTCAGAAGGTTGTGGGTTCAAGCTCCGCTCCAGAGACTTGAGCACTTAATCTAGGCTGATGCTCCCAATGCAGTGCTGAGGGAGTGCTGCACTGTCAGAGGTGCCGTCTTTCGGATGAGACGTTAAACCGAGGGCCCCGTCTGCTCTCTCAGGTGGGCGTCAAAGATCCCACGGCCACTATTTCGAAGAAGAGCAGGGGGAGTTCTCCCCGGTGTCCTGGCCAACCACAATCCCTCAACCAAACACCACCAAAAAATAGACGATCTGATCATTTATCACATTACCGTTTGCGGGAGCTTGCTGTGTGCAAATTGGCTGCTGTGCTTTCTACATTACAACAGTGACTACACTTCAAAAGTACTTCATTGGCTGTAAAGCGCTTTGGGACGTCCTAAGGTCGTAAATGGCGCTATAGAAATGCAAGTCTTTCTTTTCTGATCTGACAGCGCAGCACTCCCTCAGTACTGCACTGGAGGATTAAGCAAGGAAGGAGTTTAAAGCCTCAACCGTGCGACTCAAACTCCTCCCTCTGCTAGTCCTAAGACCTAAATTCTCAAACGTTGGTGAGTTAAGCCCTCCGTTAAGGAAGCAGATAGAGGACTTTCACGCGGATTGATTGGTCAGTCGTATCTCCAAGTGAGATTTGACCTCAACTGACCTTCAACCGTAGTTCCGTGGAGGGGCCTGCTTTATACTGAGCCCCGAATACCCACGAGCCATCGATTCCGGCCTAGGTGTCGGGATCCGCCTGCCAGTGAGCCCCGGCACTGACCTCACTGATGTTGGCGCGTTCGGAGGGGAGGTCGACTAACCCGATGAGTGGCTCCACTTGGGGTTGCATCTCGAGTGCCCGTCCACCTGCCTGCTGAAGGAAGCTGGAAATGGTGGCCAGGGATACCCCACCCCCCCCCCCCACACCCCCCACTCCGGAAACACCATCACTGTACCCGTTACAGCAGCACCTACCCCCCCCCACCCCCCTTTTATAAAAGGGAAACGTGCCTGAGACGGTCCGGGTCTCAGGGGTCCGAATCATGACCTAGGCCAGCACACTCGATTCACGACACGAAACCGTGCCAGCGCGTTGGCCTCACATCCCGGGATTTGCGACATACGGTGCACACGCACAGAGTTGACCATTCCCCGATCTCGCGAGGCTCACTTACACACGAGACCAGATGGCGGTAACAGCGCGGGGGGAGGGGTTGGGTGGGCCACATGGGTCGGTTTGGCTTCGCTCCGCCGAGACCGGGAGTCAAAGGTCTAAACATCGTGACGTAAGAAAACTACTAGGCACTTGGTCTAAGCGTTAAACAAAGCTTTAATCAACTGTTTTACAACATGGAGGTCTAGTTGCGTCCTTCATTAATTCCTGTTAAGAATGTCCTGCGCAAGCTGGGCCCGTGCCCGAGTATTTATACTCTCCCTGGACAGCGCCACCCGCAGGCCACTCAGTATTATTTCATAAGTCATGAATGACAGATTCATGTCACATTGTCCATGCAGGGCTTTGCCCCTACTTTTTGAAGCGAGCTACAATCTCCTGTAGTGCTATGCCATTTGTTGCCTCCACTCGAATATTCCACTGCTCTCCTGGCCGACCTCCCACCTTCCACTCTCCGTAAACTTCATCCAAAACTCTGCTGCCCCCGTATCCTAAATCGTACCAAGTCCCGTTCACCCATCACCCCTGTGCTCACTGACCTACTTTGGCTTCCAGTCCAGCAACCCTTCCATTTAAAAATTCTCATCCTTGCGTTGAAATCCCTCCATGGTCTCGCCTCTCCCTATCTCTGTAACCTCCTCTAGCCCTACGACCCTCCAACATTTCTGCGCTCCACCAATTCTGGCCTCTTGCGCATCCCCGATTTACTTCGCCCCACCATTGGCGGCCGTGCCTTCAGCTGCCTGGGCCCTAAGCTCTGGAATTCCCTCCCTAAACCTCTCTGCATCTCTCTATTCCTTTAATTCGGTCCTTAAAATCTACCTCTTTGACCAAGTTTTTGGTCACCTGTCCTAATTTTTTTTAATTAATTCATGGGATGTGGACGTCGCCGGCAAGGCCAGCATTTATTGCCCATCCCCAATTGCCCTTTAGAAGGTGGTGGTGAGCCGCCTTCTTGAACCGCTGCGGTCCGTGTGGTGAAGACACTCCCACAGTGCCATTAGGGAGGAGTTCCAGGATTGACCCAGTGACGATGAAGGAATGGCGATATATTTCCAAGTCAGGATGGTGTGTGACTTGGAGGGGAACTTGGAGGTGGTGGTGTTCCCAAGCTCCTGCTGCCCTTGTCCTTCTAGGCATCTTGCAGTGCATCTTGTAGGGGATACATAATGTCTCCTGATGTGGCTCAGTGTCAAATTTTTGTCTGATAGGTAACACTCCTGTGAAGCGCCTTGGCCCATCGAGTTGTTCCACCATTCAATAAGAGCACGGCTGATCATCTACCTCAACTACACTTTTCCGTCCGATCCCCAACTGCGTTAAAGGCGCTGCATCAATGCAAGTTGTTGTTGCGCCCTCTTCCACCTCTGCCTTCACTAGCAGCCTATCTTGTGATGGGACGTGGGCAGCAGGGACATGGGCTCTCTCTCCCTCTCAGCATGCATCACAGCCTGCCATGTGTCACGTAGTCACGGCACTCTCACTCTCTGTGAAAACAACTCCAGCTAGGCTTTGCGTCTCTGCTCTCCCTGGCCTGGAGCCCAGCAGCGGCCTGGACAATAACTGATGTAGACATAAAAGGAAGGGACTTAATGAGCACAAAGGGCCTGTCTGCGAGGCCAAAGCACAGACTGTCCACATCAGCCAGTTACAAGTGGAATTGCCTCCAACTTCTGCTCTCTTCTCATTGACGCAGACTTAGTGGCTGCTGCCTTGAACTGTGCAGTCACTGGAACAGAAGAACAGGCCCATTCAGCCCCTCGGACCCTGTTCCGCCATTCAATTAGATCATGGCTGATCTGTATCTTAACTCCATCTCCCTGCCTTGGTTCTGTAAGCCTTAATACCCTGAGGTTGCGATTTGCCTCAATGTCTCTGGGCTGCAGAGGACACGGTTTCGCCAGGGTCCTCCCTCCTGGTTGGCTGAAATGAGCTTCCCGAAAATCTTAACCAAAATCTTAATAATCTCAGGTTGAAATTTTCAATTGACTCCCAGCCTCAGCGGCTTTTCGGAGGAGAGAATTCCAGATTTCCACTACCCTCAGTGGGCAGCACTCTCAACTCGGAGTCAGAAGGTCGTGGGTTCAGGTCCCACTCCAGAGACTTGAGCGCAAAATCTAGGCTGACACTGCCGGTGTAGTACTAAGGGAGTGCTGCTCTGTCGGAGGTGCCGTCTTTTGGATGAGGTATTAAACCGAGGCCTCTTCTGCCCTCTCAAGTGGACGTAAAAGATCCCACGGCCACTATTTTGAAGAAGAGCAGGGGGAGTTCTTCCCCGATGTCCTATATTTATCCATCATCATTAAACAGATTATCTGGTCACTTACCTCACTACTGTGTGCGGGAGCTTGCTGTGCGCAAATTGGCGGCTGCGTTTTCTATATTATGACAGCGACTACACTTCAAAAGTACTTCCTTGGATGTAAAGTGCTTTGGGACGTCCTGCGGTTGTGCAAGGCGCTGTAGGAATGCAAGTTCTTTCTCTCTCTCCCCTGGGGATGGAGCAGGCAACTGCCTCATCTCCTGGCGATACCATCTCCTGGCGATACCATCTCCTGGCGATACCAGGAAGCGAATGATCCTGGACTCAGAGGACTCACAAATTTGCCACTTGCGCTGCTTTGTGTAAAGAGGGGGATAAATATTAGCCAGGATTCCCATCCCTGACCCCTGTTCAGTGACCCCTGTCATTACCCACCACCCCGTGCCAGAAAGTACACGTGTGTTGATATCGGGTGGGAAGAGGATCAACCTCAGCTGTGTTGCTCCTCCACTGTTAACTAGCCTGTTGACTGAACACGAATAAAGGTACCAGAGGTCTGATAGCGCCTATGGAACCGTAACAAGGAAAGGGTCCGCATGTTTCATTTGCCTCAAGACTTAATACTTAATCTAGTTGCATAGTTACATAGTACTTACAGCGTAGAAACAGGCCATTCGTTCCAACAGGTCTATGCTGGTGTTTATGCTCCACACGAGCCTCCTCATCAAACCCCATCAACATATCCTTCTATTCCTTTCTCCCTCATGTGTTTATCTAGCCTCCCCTTAAATGCGTCTGTGCTATTCGCCTCAACCACTCCCTGTGGTAGCGAGTTCCACATTCTCACCACCTAGGGTGGCAGTTCAGCGCCATACTGAGGGAGCGTTGCCTTGTTGGAGTTACCATCTGTTGTTCAGGATTCCATCCCATCATTTGAGGAAGAGCAAGCTGTCCTTGGGGGCCAACATTCTTCCTTCAACCAGCACCCTCAAAAACCGGTTAACTGGTCACCCATCTCATTTGCTGTCTGTGGGATCTAGTTGTGTGCATAATTGGCTGACAGGTTTGCCTACATAAGCATTAACTGGGTCCGTACTTTAATAAAGTACTTCAGTGCTTGTGAAGCGCTTTTAAGATCTGGTGTGACTCCAAGCTGCTAGTCTTCATATTACAGTTAAATTACGAGGAGGGATTACAGAAATTAGGGGTGTATTCCCTGGAATTTAGACGGTTAAGGGGTGATCTGATCGAAGTTTTCATGATATCAAGGGGAGCAGATAGGGTAGATAGAGAAAAACTATTTCCACTGGTTGGGGATTCTAGGACTAGGGGGCATAGTCTAAAAATTAGAGACAGAACCTTTCAGGAGTGAAATTAGGAAACACTTCTACAGGCAAAGGGTGGTCGAAGTTTGGAACTCTCTTCCGCAAACGGCAATTGACGCTAGATCTATTGTTAATTTTAAATCGGAGATTGATAGCTTTCTGTTAACCAAAGGTATTAAGGGGTATGGGGCAAAGGCGGGTAGATGGAGTTAGGTCACAGATCAGCCACGATCTCATTGGCTCGAGGGGCTGAATGGCCTCCTCCTGTTCCTATGTCCCTATTACAGAAAGGATATAGAAGAACTGGAGAAAGTACAAAAACGATTTACAAGGATGATACCAGAACTGAGAGGGTACAACTATCAGGAAAGACTATAAATGGGCTGGGGCTCTGTTGTCTATAAAGGAGCAGACTGAAGGGTGACCTGATAGAGGTCTTTCAAATTATTTATATCTTTAAAAGGGTAAAGGCAGAGAAGATGCTTCCACTTGTGAGGGAGTCCAAACCTATGGGTCATAAATATAAGATCGTCACTAATTAATCCAGTAAGGAATTCAGGAGAAATGTCTTTACCCAGAAAGTGGCGAGAATGTGGAACTCGCGACCACAGGGAGTGGTTGAGGAGACCAGCATAGCTGCATTTAAGGGGAGGCTAGATAAACACATGAGGGAGAAGGGGATAGAGGGTTAGGTTGACTGGGTGAGATGAAGCAGGGTAGGGCGGAGGCTCGTGTGGAGCATGAACGCTGGCACGGACCAGTTGGGCCGAAGGGACTGTTTCTGTGCTGTAGATTCTGTGCCAAGCTGTTTTCTTGCAAGCAATGAAAGGGGTAAATCCAAAACATCTGATCACATTAATCAAACAGAGAAGGGAGTTGTTTAACTGTCCGAGGTGAGGCGGTTTTAAATTAGTACAAACCTGCAGCTGCCACTAAACATTAGGAAGTAATTAAGAGATAACAACTAATATATGGTCTTTCATCTAGCTTAACTGCTTCAGGATGTCCTTCCCAGATGGCCCGTCGTAACCTCATTCAGATGCACATCACACATTGTTAAGGACGCCAGGCACTCGCCTCCCAAATTGATTGAATTTGCTTTCAGGACGTCCAGGAGTTTCCACGCACAGCTCATTGTTCATTTGCAATAAAAGACGGACATTTCTGGGAACGACGCAGCAGACTCGTCAGCATCTGACAGCGAGAAACGACAGACGAGGAGAAAATGTATTTCGCGGCGAGTTGTTGCGATCTGGAACGCGCTGCCTGAAAGGGCGGTGGAAGCAGATTCAATAGGAACTTTCAAAAGGGAAATTGGATAAATACTTGAAAAGGAAAAAAATGTGCAGGGCTATGGGGGAAAGAGCAGAGGGTGGGGAGAAGTAGGACTAATTGGACAGCACTTTCAAAGAGCCAGCACAGGCACGATGGGCCAAATGGCCTCCTTCTGCGCTGTAAGATTCTATGAGACGATTAAACGGTCTATGGCATTGCCCACAGTCAGTTGATGAGCATCATCTTTTTTTATATACAATATGGCGAAGGAGTTGTACAAGAAACTTTAGACCCTTGCTCCACAGAGCCACCTAGCAGCCAGAGCCTCCAATTACATTGTGACATTTGACAAAACAAAACTGAAGCATAGAAGCATAGAAACATAGAAGATAGGAGCAGGAGTAGGCCATTCGGCCCCTCGAGCCTGCTCCGCCATTTAATGAGATCATGGCTGATCATCCAAATTCAGTACCCTGTCCCTGCTTTCTCCCCATATCCCTTGATCCCTTTAGCCTTAAGAAATATATCTATCTCCTCCTTGAATATATTTAATGAATTGGCCTCAATTGCCTTCTGTGGTAGAGAATTCCACAGGTTCACCACTCTCTGGGTGAAGAAATTCCTCCTCATCTCAGTCCTAAATGGCTTACCCCTTATCCTTAGACTGTGACCTCTGGTTCTGGACTCCCCCGCCATCGGGAACATCCTTCCTGCATCTAGTCTGTCTAGTCCTGTTAGAATTTTATAAGTTTCAATGAGATCCCCTCTCATTCTTCTAAACTCTAGCGAATATAAGCCTAATCGACCCAATCTCTCTTCATGGTCATTCCTGCCATCCCAGGTATCAGTCTGGTAAATCTTCGCTGCACTCCCTCCATGGCAAGAACATCCTTCCTCAGATAAGGCGACCAAAACTGCACACAATACTCAAGGTGTGGTCTCACCAAGGCCTCGTACAACTGCAGCAAGACATCCTTGCTCCTGTACTCGAATCCTCTCGCTATGAAGGCCAACATACCATTTGCCTTCTTAACCGCCTGCTGCACCTGCATGCTTACCTTAAATGAGGAATTTCTTTAAAAAATTCATTCTCGGGAAGTGGGCGTCACGAGCCGGCATGTATTCCTCATTTCCATGTTGCCCTTGAGAAGCTTTCTTCTTGAACCGCTGCAGATCGCGGTTTCAATACATCCAAGTGGCTTACTGAGCCACTTCAGGGGGCGGTTAAGAGTCAACCCCGTTGGTGTGGGTCTGGAGTCACATATAGGCCCCAGACCGGGTAAGGACACCAGGTTTCCTTCCCTAAAGGACATTAGTGAACCAGTTGGGTATTTACGACAATCCATCAGCTTCGCGGTCACTTTTACTGAGACCAACTTTTTATTACCAGATTTTTTTTTATTGAATTAAAATTCTCAAACTGCTGTGGTAGGATTTCAACTCGCATTCTCCGGATTATTAGTCCAGTCCCCTGGATTACGTGGGCAACACGGTGGCATAGTGGTTAGCACTGGTGCCTCACAGCGCCAGGGACCCGGGTTCGAATCTGGCCTCGGGTGACTGTCTGTGTGGAGTTTGCACATTCTCCCCGTGTCTGCGTGGGTTTCCTCCGGGTGCTCCGGTTTCCTCCCACAGTCTAAAGATGTGCGGGTAAGGTTGATTTGGCTATGATAAATTGACCCTTAGTGTTAGGGGGGATTAAATACGTGGGGTTACGGGGATAGGGTGGGATATGTGTCGGTGCAGGCTCGATGGGCCGAAATGGCCTCTATCTGCACTGTGGGGATTCTGTGATTCTGTGATACTAGTTCACCAGCATGACTGTTACACTATGCTAATATAGCAATTCACAATGGTAAACATCGACCAAAAATTATGACAATTTGTAACAGCATGCTCTATGCAAATTTTTATAATATAGAGATATCTGCATGTGTTTTCCAAACAGACTCCCCATGGTGGCTGTTGATAACAGCCTGCCTTGCTCAGAAACATGCTCTGTCATTTCATTCGAGATCTTAAACAAGTTTTTTTTTTTTTACACACAATATTCACGGGGCACAGCTTGTTTAGGTTTAACAGACTGCCTTTCTTTGCACAAGGGTAGGTGAGTGAGTAGAATGAGACTGTCCAGGGAGACAATGCAGGTGAACAGTACTGGCAAATCCAAAGAGGAGCTGGATCGATATTTGGCAGAGAAAGAGATTGAAGGGTTCGAGGTAGAGCAGTGTACGGGATTTTTTTTCTGAGCTTTGGGACTTTGGGAAGATTAAGGGGTGATTTAATTGAGGTGCTTAATATGATTAAAAGGAGTTGAAAGGGTAGATAGAGAGACACTACTTCCTCTGGTTGGAGAGTCCAGAACAATGGGGACATAACCTTAAAATTCGAATGAGGCCGTTCAGGGGTGATGTCAGGAAGCACTCCTTCACACAAAGAGTATTGGAAATCTGGAACACTCTCCCCCAAAAAGCTGTTGAGGCTGGGGGTCAATAGAACATTTCAAAACTGAGATTGATGGATTTTTGTTGGGTGAGGGTATTAAAGGATATGGAACCAAGCTGGGTAGATGGAGTTAAGATACAGATCAGCTATGATCTAATTGAATGGCGGAACAGGCTAGAGAGGCTGACTGGCCTGCTCCTGTTCCCATGCAGCAACATAACATTGGGCGCTCAGGGTGGAGGGAGAGAACCACAAGAGATGGGACAAGCAAGGTAGCTGATGTCAGCTATGGTGCCATTGGGGCAATGTCAGGGTCTCGGTACCCTTAGGTTATGGAGGTTGAAATCAGCAAGGGTTACCTCTCCTGATTGCTAAAACACTAACCCTGGCTGAAAAGTGTGCGTCTGAAGAGTAGGTGAGAATGGAATTTGGATTGGCTATTCTGGCCTCCACGTGAAAAATGGCTACTTGGCGAAGTCGTGGAGTGCGACCATGAAGCATCAGCACACAAAGCAATAAAGCTTCTTCCGCACTGTCCCATCAAACACTCCCAGGGCAGGTACAGCACGGGTTAGATACAGAGTAAAGCTCCCTCTACACTGTCCCATCAAACACTCCCAGGGCAGGTACAGCACGGGTTAGATACAGAGTAAAGCTCCCTCTACACTGTCCCATCAAACACTCCCAGGGCAGGTACAGCACAGGTTAGATACAGAGTAAAGCTCCCTCTACACTGTCCCATCAAACACTCCCAGGGCAGGTACAGCACGGGTTAGATACAGAGTAAAGCTCCCTCTACACTGTCCCATCAAACATTCCCAGGGCAGGTACAGCACGGGTTAGATACAGAGTAAAGCTCCCTCTACACTGTCCCATCAAACACTCCCAGGGCAGGTACAGCACAGGTTAGATACAGAGTAAAGCTCCCTCTACACTGTCCCATCAAATACTCCCAGGGCAGGTACAGCACAGGTTAGATACAGAGTAAAGCTCCCTCTACACTGTCCCATCAAACACTCCCAGGGCAGGTACAGCACGGGTTAGATACAGAGTAAAGCTCCCTCTACACTGTCCCATCAAACACTCCCAGGGCAGGTACAGCACAGGTTAGATACAGAGTAAAGCTCCCTCTACACTGTCCCATCAAATACTCCCAGGGCAGGTACAGCACAGGTTAGATACAGAGTAAAGCTCCCTCTACACTGTCCCATCAAACACTCCCAGGGCAGGTACAGCACGGGTTAGATACAGAGTAAAGCACCTTCCACACTGTCCCATCAAACACTCCCAGCGCAGGTTAGATACAGAGTAAAGCTCCTTCCACACTGTCCCATCAGACACTCCCAGGCCAGGTGTAGCATAGGATAGGTAGTGCAATCTTCCCTCTACACTATCTTATCGTCTCTGTCAGAAGGTTGTGAGTTCAAGTGCCAATCCAGAGATTAAGCACAAAATTCTAGGCTGACACTCCAGTGCAGTGCTGAGGAGTGCTGCACTGTCGGAGGTGCCGTCTTTCGGATGAGACGTTAAACCAAGGCCCCGCGTGCTCTCTCAGGTGGACGTAAAAGATACAATGGCACTATCTTGAAGAGCAGGGGAGTTATCCCCAGTGTCCTGGGCCAATATCTAGCCCTCAACCAACATCACTAAAACAGATTATCTGGGTCATTATCACATTGCTGTTTGTGGGAGCTTGCTGTGCGCAAATTGGCTGTGGTGGTTCCAAATTCCAACAGTGACAACACTTCTAAAAGTACTTAATTGGCTGTAAAGCGCTTTGGAATATCGTGTGGTCGTGAAAAGCGCGATATAAATGCAAGTCTTTCTTTTAAGTCTTTCTTTCAAATGGGACGTGATACCTTTACAAAAAAAAAACAAATACATAGGACAACAAGCTCCAAGAGCGAGTAAACATTCTCAAGGAGAAGCAGCCAGTTGAGATGAATCTTCACTCACACTGCCACAGAAGGCGGCAGGCCATGAATAAGCTGACTTCTTTCACTGAACTGTTGAGAAGCATTTTTGTTTTTCCCACGCACCATTTCCTGGCCAACGCGTTGAGACCAAGCTGTCAGGCCTCTGGCCAATTCTCGTTCATCCGGCTTCAAATATCTAGCCCTTCTGCTCCTTTTAACGTCACTGACTCAAGAAGGCAGGAGAAGGGTTTCAGGTCCACAGGTGCCATCTGCCCTCTGGCATTTTTGCATGTGTGAGCCTAGAGGGTGGGTGTTGGCAGAAGATGCAATGACCGTCGGAGCACAGGAACAGGAGGAGGTCATTCAGCCCCTCGAGCCTGTTGCGCCATTCAATGAGATCACGGCTGACCTGTGACCCAGGATCCTACGAGTCGCTCGTTGCTGGGATCTTGCTGTGCCCAAATGCATTTGCCTACATAACGATAGTCACTGCACCTCAAAGTAACTCATTGTACATGAAGCCAGCTGAGACTTTTCTGCGAGATGTGAGATGGTACAAGATAAATGCAAGTCTTTTTATTTTATTTCTTTTAAGTGAGTGCCAATGACATCATAGGAACATAGGAAGGAAGATAGGAACAGGATTAGGCCATTCAGCCCTTCGAGCCTATTCCGCCATTCAATGAGATCATGGCTGATCTGTGACCTAAATCCACATACCCACCTTTGCCCCATATCCCTTAATACCTTTGGTTAACAAAAATCTATCAATCTCAGATTTAAAATTAACAACTGACCTAGCATCAACTGCTGTTTGCGGAAGAGAGTTCCAAACTTCTACCACCCTTTGCCTGTAGAAGCGTTTCCTAACTTCACTCCTGAAAAATCAGGCTCTAATTTTTAGACTATGCCCCCTAGTCCAAGACTCCCCAACCAGCAGAAACAGTTTTTCTCTATCTACCTCCTCAGTTCCCCTTAATATCATGAAAACTTCAATCAAATCACCCCTTAACCTTCTAAATTCAAGGGAATACAACCATAGTTTGTGTAATCTCTCCTCGGAATTTAACCTTTGGAGTTTAAGTATCATTCTGGTAAATCTACGCTGCACTCCAAGGCCAGTATATCCTTCCTAAGGTGTGGTGCCCAGAACTGCTCACAGTACTCCAGGTGTGGTCTAACCAGGGTTTTGTATAGCTGCAGCGTAACTTCTACATCCTTGTACTCTAGTCCTCTAGATATAAAGGCCAGCATTCCATTAGCCTTTTTGATTATTTTCTGTACCTGTCCATGACATTTTAATGATCTATGTACATCCCCCAAGTCTCTTTGGACCTCCACTGTTTTTAGCTTTTCACCATTTAGAAAGTACCCTGTTCTATCCTTTTTAGGTCCAAAGTGGATGACCTCACACATGCCTACACTGAAATCCATTTGCCACAGTTTTGCCCATTCACTTAATCTATTAATTACTCTTTGTAATTTTATGCTTCCATCTACACTGCTTACAATGTTGCCTATCTTTGTGTCATCGGCAAACTTGGATATGTAGTTCTCTATCCTGTAATCTAAGTCGTTAATAAACACGGTGAATAGTTGAGACCCAACACAGATCCTGCCAATTTGAGTGCCTGCCCATTATCCCTACTCTCTGTCTCCTGTCACTCAGCCAATCTCCTAACCAGGTCAATAAATTGCCTTCAATTCCACGTGTTTCAACTTTAGCTAACAGTCTCTAATAAGGGACTTTTTTGAATGCCTTCTGGAAGTCCACACAAATAACATCCATACACATTCACCTGTACACCACTTTAGTCACCTCTTCAATGATGGGGGGGGACGCAACAGTCAGACCAGATTGTGTCCTCATCTGTTATCCACACATAGCAAGTCAGGGTCACAAATTTACCTTCTCAATTTGAGACATGACGTGCGGTGAGTGTAACGTGCTTGGGAGGAACAGGTGACTTTGGACCTATGGCTCCCAAAGCTCTCCACCACTGGCGGTGTTTTCCTCGCCTCATGTCTCGGTCTGTTATAGACTAATCGAGAGAGATTGATTGCTGTGATTAGTCAGCAACAATAAAGACTTGCATTATTATCTTTAACAGAGTAAAATGTCCCAAGGCGCTTCACAGGAGTGTTATTGGAGAAAAATTGACACCGAGCCGCATAAAGAGATAATCCAACAGGTGACCAAAAGCTTGGTCAAAGATGTAGGTTTTAAGGGACGTCTTAAAGGAAGCAAGAGAGGTGGAGAGGTTTAGGGAGGGAATTCCAGAGCTTAGGGCCCAGGCAGCTGAAGGCACGGCCAGCAATGGTGGAGTAATTAAAAATCGGGGATGCGCAAGATGCCAGAATTGGAGGAGCACAGAGATCTCGGAGGCTTGTAGGGTTGGAGGAGATTACAGAGATAGGGAGGGGTGAGGCCACGGAGGTATTTGGAAACAAGGACGAGGATTTTTTTAAACTGAGGCCTTGCCGGACCGGGAGCCAGTGTAAGTCAGCGAGCACAGATAGGGAAAGGCGATGCCATGGAGGGATTTGAAAACTCGATGGTGTAAATAGCCTGTCTCTGCGCTGGAACATTCTGTCTTCCAGTGGTGTCATGGGATCCCTACCGTCCGCCTGAGTGGCCAGGAGAATGTTGGAAGTCAATTCTAGAGGTAACAAATGCAAGGATGATAAGCCACCAGTCTAATCCCACCCTCCCACTCATTACCCCCTTTCAATGTTTCCCTTTTTCGATCCAGAAAAGTTGGAGTTCTGACCAACATTCCTCCATAAACTTAAAAAAAGATTAACTGGTCATTCCTCTGGTGAGATGAGGCATAACTTTTTGGCACAGAGAGTTGTTGTGACCTGGAATGCACTGCCTGCAAGGGCAGTGGAGGCAGATTCAATAGTCGCTTTCAAAAGGGAACTAGATAAATACTTAAAGGGGACAAAATAGCAGGGCTATGGGGAAAAAGCAGGGGAGTGGGACTAATTGGATAGTGCGTTCAAAGAGTCAGCACAGGCGCGATGGGCTGAATGACCTCCTTCTAAGGTTCGCTCACCGCTGGGATCTTGCTGTGCCCAAGTGCATTTGCCTACATAACGATAGTCACTGCACCTCAAAGTAACTCACTGAACGTGAAGCCATACGAGACCTTTCTGCGAGATGTGACAGGGTGCAATATAAACGCAAGTCTTTTCATTTTTATTTCTTTCAAGTGAGTGCCAATTACATCGTAGGAACAGAGGAACAGGAGGAGGCCATTCAGCTCCTCGAGCCTGTTCAGCCATTCAATGAGATCACGGCTGATCTGTGACCTAACTCCTGATATGGGGCAAAGGCAAACCCTTCGCCTTTGCCCGATATCAGGTCAATGGAGGATAATGGGCCAGGGATAAATCAACAGGCGCTGGTGAACTGGTACGATCCCTGTGACAGCCAGCGTCATTGGCTTTACATCCTTGATGTTAGTTAAGCTTATTTACACTGATGGGCTAACAGCCAATTGCATCAATGATGTCATTGGCACACACACTATTTAAGTAAATACATTTCAAAAATAGCCAAAGAGACCGGCAGTGGTGTTGAAAAAGCTGGCAAATCTTTGCAGCTCTTCCCTTCTGAAAACAAGGGCAAAACTCGCGACAATTTGCATTTATATAGCACCATTAATGTAGTAAAATGTCCCAAGGTGCTTTACAGGAGCGTTATCAAACAAAGTTTGACGTCGAGCCACAGAAGGAGATGTTAGGGCAGGTGGAGGTTTTAAGGAGTGTCTTAAATGAGGAGAGAGGTAGAGAGGCAGAGAGGTTTAGGTAAGGAATTCCAGAGCTTTGGGCCTAGGCAGCTGAAGGCACGGCCGCCAATGGGGGAGCGGTGAAATCCTGGGATGCTCAAGAGTTCGAAATTGGAGTGTTGTAGGGCTGGAGGAGGTTACCTGTTCCCACAACGTTTTAGGGCATTTTTTCTTCACTTCCACTAGCTTCCCCCCACCCCCCACTCTGCGCCACCTCCCCCCCCCCCCGCCATCCCCCCACCTCCCCCACTACAGTTCTCCATCAGGCACTGGGCACGAGCAGAGCTGGTCAATCTGGCGGCAGTTCTCGAGAACCATGCGAAAATGGGTTGACGCTGGCACTGGACCCCAGGGTTTGTCCCCTCAAGGGTGTGATAACATAGGTCTTAAACACTACAGATATGACCTGTATAACCATCAAACAAATGACACCTGCTTCTGAACTGCTGGAGCTCTGGTCTTTAGACTATTATATTTATGGAATATTCAGGCCATTTCACCCAACCTATGCCAGTGTTTATGCTCCACACGAGCCTCCTCTCTTCATCTCACCCTATCAACATATCTTTCTATTCCTTTCTCTCTCTCGTGTATTTATCTAGCTTCCTCTTAAATGCATCTGTGCTATTCACTTCCAGCACTCCCTGTGGTAGCGAGTTCCACATTCTCACCGCTCTCTGAGTGAAAGAAACGCCGCTCCTGAATTCCTTATTGGATTTATTGACGAACGTATATTTATGAACCCTAGTTTTGCGGTCTCCCCCACAAGTGGAAACGTTTTCTCTACGTCTACCCTGTCAAACCCTTTCATAATCTTAAAGGCCTCCATCAGGTCACCCCTCAGCCTTCGCTGTTCTGGAGAAAGGAGCCCCAGCCTGTTCAATTTTTCCTAATAGGTATAACCTCTCAGTTCTGGTAGAACATTCAGAACAAATAAGACTAATGCCACACAACACACCGATACTGAACACTGAGCTGAGGTTCTTCTATAATATCAACCCAGTGAACCCTCAGGAACAAGAGGTCAACACAAAACAACAGATGGCAAGCGGTGAGTTATATAGAGGGTAATAAAAGTGATAGCAACAAAGTCTGGCACTGGAGAGATCAGACAGCATCGTAAAAGCACGAGCAAGAGGGATGAGCAATCACTGCGGAGAGATTAGGGGAGCTTAACCTTTACAATCCAGAAATAAGGTGGTTAAAGGAGGACCTCACCAAGGTAAATAAAATGAAATGTTCTCGACGAGACAATCTCACGTTTTTACTCCAAAAAAGAATCAAGAAAATGGGGCCAGAGGACATGAAGGGAAATTAGGGGCAAAGTGCATTTAGAAGATGTTGTCAGGAAAAACTCAGTAAAAACTACCACTGAATCATACAGCACAGAAGGGGGCCCATTCGGCCCATCGTGCCTGTGCCGGCTCTTTGAAAAGCGCTGTCCAATTAGTCCCACTGCCCACGCTCCTTCCCCATAGCCCTGCAAATTTTTCCTTTCACAAGTATATATCCAATTCCCTTTTGAAAGCGATATCTATATTAATACAATAAAAATGGCGCAACTAACATACAATAGCAAAATACTGCGGATGCTGGAAATCTGAAACAACAACAGAAAATGCTGGAGATACTCAGCAGGTCAGGCAGCATTGTGGAGTGAGAGAAACAGAGTCAACGTTTCAGGTCAATGACCCTGCAGCTAAAATATGTTCCCTGCCTGTCAGACTTCCCCATCACACTCAAAACAGCAGCAATCATTTGCAATTTACAGCGAGAGAGTACTGCAGCAAATAGAAGTAGCTTAATTAGCACAGAGCTAGAACCTCTGTGATCCCAGACTGCGTTTATCAGTCACTTTATAAAGAGAAACCCAAGGTTCTGTCCTGCAACATAAAGAGCAATTAAACTCTGATCTTGCCCACTGCTTACTTAACAGCTATTAGACTCAGTCATTTTAAAGGGACACAACTTCACCGAATAGAAGCATAGAATCATTACAACACATTAGGAGGCCATTCGGCACCTCGAGTCCGTGCCGGCTCTCTGCAACAGCACTACAGCTAGTCCCACTCCCCCGCCCTTTCCCCGTAGCCCTGCAAATGTTTTTCATTCAGCTATTTATCCAATTCCCTTTTGAAAGCCACGATTGAGTCTGCCTCCACCCCCCTTTCAGGCAGCGCAGTCAAGATCCTAACCACTCACTGCGGAAAAAAGTTTTCCCTCATGTCGTCTTTGGATCTTCTCCCAAATCACCTTAAATCTGTGCCCTCTGGTTCTCGACCCTTCCGCCAATGGGAACAGTTTCCCTCTATCTACTCTGTCTAGACCCCTCATGAATTTGAACACCTCCATCAAATCTCCTCTCAACCTTCTCTGCTCTAAGGAGAACAAACCCAGCTTCTCCAGTCTATCCACGTAATTTGAAGTCCCTCATCCCTGGATCGATTCTTGTAAATCTTTTCTGCACCCTATCTGAGGCCGTCACATCCTTCCTAAAGTGTGGCGCCCAGAATTGGACACAGTACTCCAGTTGAGGCCGAATCAGTGTTTTAGCAGCTGAATAATGTATTATGCATTACGTGGTATAACGTGTCCTGTTATCTGACCTATTACAAGCAATGCTACAGGGCATCTGCTAATATATACACATCTTGCAGTACTGTACATCCACAACACGTCAGCTGCCAAGATTTTGTCACGCGTGTAATCTTGCTATCCCCACATCATAAATCATAACTCAGCAGATCGGAAACCAACCAATCAACAAGTGGAATCTTTTAAAAGGAACAGTAGATATACTGGTCGATGGGTCAAAATCCTGGAACTCCCGACCAATGTCCCCTATCAATTTTTTTTCCCCTTTAACTGGCTGTGCGGCCCATTCAAATTTTCGTGCATGCGCAGTTTCTGACATTGAAAAGCCGGTGAGCGGCCTGTGTGGGACTGGTTTATAGTATACTGTCAGATTAATTTTGCTCATTGTTTTTATTTATTCACGGGATGTGGGTGTTGCTGGCAAGGCCAGCATTTATTGCCCATCCCTAGTTGCCCTTGAGAAGGTGGTGGCGAGCCACCTTCTTGAACTGCAGAGGACAGGTAAGAGTCAATGTGGGTCTAGAGTCACATATAGGCCAGACCAGGTAAGGGCAGCAGATTTCCTTCCTTAAAGGACATTACTGAACTTGATGGATTTTTAACAACAGTCCAGTAGTTTCATGCTCACCATTACTGATGCTAGCTTTTTATTCCAGATTTATTTAATTAATTGAATTTAAATTCCCCAGCTCAGCCGCCAGGATGGGATTTGAACTGATATCTCTAGATCATTAGCCAAAGCCTCTGGATTATTAGCCCAATAACATAACCACTATGCTACCGTACCCCTACCACACCAAGTGCTTGCTCTTGGCAGCTGGGAGCGCACACTGGACAATGTGATGCGCGTGATTTCCCAATATGGGCTCCTAGCAGGTGAGGGTCGGTTCTGGGAATGAGTTTACCCTTGTATGTGCAGAGGTGTCGCACTTCAGTATTTATTTTGAAAGTTGTATCTAATTTCCCCGCACCCCCTCCCAAGCATCAGCTTTTGTTCAAGCAATAGAAAGTAATTAGCTGCAAGTTCGCATGTGCACTGTTTCCACGGTTGGGGGTACAGTAGTGTACTGGTTGTTACCCAGTGTCAGCTGTGGCTCAGTGGGTAGCACTCTCACCGCCGAGGCAGAAAGTCATGGGTTCCAGTCCCACTCCAGAGATTTGAGCACAAAATCTAGTCTGACTCTCGCAGTGCTGAGGGAGCGCTGCACTGTCGGAAATGCCGTCAATATTCGGAGGAGACATAAGAAATAGGAGCAGGAGGAGGCCATTTGGCCCCTCGAGCCTGTCCCGCCATTCAATAAGATCATGGCTGATCTGATCTTGGCCTCAACTCCACTTTCCCACCCGCTCCCCATAACCCTGGACTCCCCTGTAGCTCAAATATCTGTCTATCTCTGCCTTGAATATATTCAATGACTCCGCCTCCACAGCTCTCTGGGGTAGAGAATTCCAAAGATTCACGACCCTCTGAGAGATGAAATTCCTCCTCATTTCCATTTTAAATGGGCGACCCCTTTATTCTGAAACTATGCCCCCTAGTTCTAGACTCCCCCACGAGGGGAAACATCCTCCCTGCAGCTACCCTGTCAAGCCCCCTCAGAATCTTATATGTTTCAATAAGATCACCTCTCATTCTTCTCGTTAAACCGAGGCCCTGTCTGGCCCTCTCAGGTGGTCGTAAAAGATCCCACGGCCACTATTTCAAAGAAGAGCAGGGGAAGTTCTCCCCCTGTGTCCTGGGCCAATATTTATCCCTCAACCAACATCACTAAAAATAGAATATCTGGTCGTTATCACATTGCTGTTTGTGGGAGCTTGCTGTGCACAAATTGGCTGCCGCGTTTCCCACACTGCAACAGTGACTACACGTCATTGGCTGTAAAGCGCTTTGGGACCTCCTGAAGCCGCTGAAGGGGCTGTAGAAATGCGAGGTCTTTCTTTATTTCTTTCAAGTGCACTGTCGCTTTAAGTTGCCCAGTACGCCAGGACCCTCCCACCTGGTCTGATATCAGTCTTTCACCCATTCATAAAGACAGCAGCAACTGGCAAACTTGAACAGCACAACAGTAACAAAGCAAATTAGCGACCCAGTCATTTCACCGCTGCACGACCTGATTCAACTTAAACCAACAAAAAAAAATCACATGAATAAATCAAAGAACACGTGAATCAATTAATAAAAAAAAACACATGAATAAATGAATCGGGGGGGGGGGAAAAAAACATGGACCAAAAAAAAAATCTGAGTTGAAAGAAAATAAGGAAGTCGATTTAAATCTCTATTACAGCTGTTTATTTTCTTACCTTGAATCAAATATGAGGATTTTATTTTAAATGAGGCACAAGATAGATGAACACAGCTTAAATAAATCGCAGCAGACCGATGTGTTATTCATTTCTGTGCTATCACATGGATGTTCATCAGAATTATTAAAACCAATGATCAGAAATAACATTGGACAATATTAAATGAAAAAATTAAATAGAACAGAGAGCGTCTGTGCAGTCGTTGGCAATACTCACCGTGCAGGCTCTCCTCTACTAAACTGTAATCTGACATTGTTGTTCTCCCTTCACAAAATATTATTTTGCCCTTATTTCCTCTTCAGTCTGGAATGGATAAATCAGGAATCTCCTGGAAGCTGATGTTGTTTTCTAAAAAAAATAAAAGACTTTCTTTTATTTCCTTTTTGCTTCACTCTCTTTTCTTCCTCCACCCCCAGTTGCTTCCCTCTCTCTCTCTCTCTGTCTCTGTCTCTGTTTTTCTCTCTTTCTCTCCTTCTGTCTGCGCTTTGTTGAAGCATGTACAAAAAAGGGGAACGTGCAAAGATGCACGTCAGTCCCTGCACTGCCCAGCTCCAGCGGATCATGTGAGCCTTGGAAATGATCAGCTTGTAAACAAAAGACTAAGGGAGCGTCTCCCAAAAGCCCAGCGTCTCAAAACAACAAAAAAAAGCCTCCAGTCGACACAACAACACCAGCTTCAGACGGGAATGGGAGCACAATGGTCATGTTGTCAAAGGAGGAGGAGGAGTGCTCTGTTTTATAAGGGGAGGAGAATAAACCTAAAAGAGTATTTTAAATATAAGCTAAAGGATCATTATAAGACTCCGTGGGATGTTCTATTCAGAAAGGAATTTAAAGATAGTATTTTATGGTCACTTAAAGTAGTAAAGGTGGCGGGAGACAAATTAAACTTCAGTTTTCGATGTTGAAAAGTGGTGGAGGAATGACTGTGCAGAGCGGCGGAATGGATTTAGATGATACAATGGAATGATCACAATGTAAATGTTTTAAATGTTGAATACATTTTTAAAAATAAAAAATGGTTATGTTGTTGGACTAGTAATCCAGAGTAATCCAGAGGCCTGGACTAGTGATCCAGGGACATGAGTTCAACTCCCACGGCAGCTGTGGAATTTAATTTAATAAAAATTAATTTAATAAAGCTAGTAATGGTGACCATGAAACTATCGGATTGTCGTAAAAACCCATCTGGTTCATTAATGTCCTTCAGGGAAGGAAATCTGCCGTCCTTACCCGGTCTGGCCTATATGTGACTCCAGACCCACAGCAATGTGGTTGACTCTTAACTGCCCCTCTGAAATGGCCCAGCAAGCCACTCAGTTGTCAAGAAGGCGGCTCACCACCTCCTTCTCAAGGGCAATTAGGGATGGGCAATAAATGCTGGCTTTGCCAGCGACGCCCACATCCCATGAACGAATTAAAAAAGAAAGAACTTGCATTTATATAGCGCCTTTCACGACCTCAGGGCATCCCAAAGCACGTCACAGCCATTTGAAGTACTTTTTTGAAGTGTAGTCACTGTTGTAATGTAGGAAACGCAGCAGCCAATTTGTGCACAGCAAGCTCCCACAAACAGCAATGTGGTAATTGGCCAGATAATCTGTTTTTAATGACGTTGGTTGAGGGATAAACATTGGCCAGGATACTGGGGAGAACTCCCCTCCTCTTCTTCAAAATAGTGCGGTGGAATCTTTTGCATCCACCTGAGAGGGCAGACTCTACCCGCGTCAGCCTGTCTGCTCAGTATCGAACCACTTCCCCACCCATTACGGTTTATATTCTGCGTCACTGGTATTTTCAGTTCGTCTCCCTCCTGCCCTGACTCTTGCTGGGGAACAGTTCCTCCGGTACATAGGGCAAATTGACCAGTATCTGGGTGTCAGCTTGGACAGTGAGTGTCGATGGGCGACTCGGTCATGAGTGCATCACAGCTGATCCCAATCCTGTTCTCACCCAACAACCACACATACATGTGCACATGTATGTGTGGCCGTGCGGGCCAAAAAAAAATAGAGGGAACGTTGGGCAGAGGTTATGATCGGAAATTGTTGAACTCGATGTTGAGTCCTGAAGGCTGTAAAGTGCCTAATCGAAAGTTGAGGTGCTGTTCCTCGAGCTTACGTTGAGCTTCATTGGAACAGTGTCAGGGGCCGAGGACGGAGAGGTCAGAGTGGGAGCGGAGCGGAGTATTAAAGCGACAGGCGAATTATTTCAGATTTCAAGCATTCCCAGTATTTTGTTTTTGCGTTACTCTCTAGCATTGTTGATAACAGTAAATCACCCACACCGATTTAGGGATCATCCCTTCAAAGTATCAGTTGTAGCAATGTGAAACTTTTATATACTTATTCAGAAATGAATGGTGAGGGGAATCTACTCAGGATTAATAGATGGTATTACACATAATAACACAGAGTTATTGTTATCTTTTGTTACCTCCAGACTCGACTATTTCAACACACTCCTGGATGGCCTCTCATCTTCCATCCTCCATAAACTTGAGCTCATCCTTCACTCTGCTGCCCGCGACTTAACTCTCACCAAGTCCCGTTCACCTATCATCGTAGTGTTCGCTGACCAACATTGGCTCCCGGTCCGGCAACGCCTCAAATTTAAAATTCTCATCCTTGTGTTCAAATCCCTCCATGATTTTGCACCCTCCCTATCTCTGTAACCTCCTCCAGCCCTACAACCCATCGAGATCTCTGCACTCCTTCAATTCTGGTCTCTTGTGCATCCCCGATCTCCTTCGCTCCACCATTGGTGGCCATGTCTTCAGCTGTCTAGGCCCCAAGCTCTGGAATTCCCTCCCTAAACCTCTCGGCCTCTCTCTCTCCTCCACTGCTTAAAAACTACCTCTTTGACTAAGCTTTTGGTCACTTGTCCTGATATCTTCTTATGTGGCTCGGTGTCAAGTTTTGTTTGATTGCACTCCTGTGAAGTGCCTTGGGACGTTTAACTACATCAAAGCTGCTATATAAATGAAAGTTGTTCATGTTGTTGGGTACAAAATCTATCGAATATATTAAAAGTGTTATGTCAACATCCTAAATGTTACACAGCAGAGGTTACATTAAGTTTTGGTCTAGTCCAGAGAATGAGTTCAAATCCTACCGGAATTTGAATGGAGTTTGAAAAAGCTCATGAATGTGGGTACGGTAGCATTGTGGTTATGTTACGATGTTGAAATCTAGTAAAAAGATTGTTGGGCCTCAGGCCATCCCTTTTCCTGAAAGTTCTTATATAATTATTCATGCTCATAATTTTTTCATTAATTAGAAGGAGTTTTGAGATGCTCCCTAGCAGATTATTTCAGAAAGGTGATGGAGAGCCTTTCAGCAGTGCAGCCTGACCTGCCTGCTCACTACAAGCCCCACAGTACGGGCACATGGAAAGTTCTGTATTTGGAGTGGCACCCTTAATCCTTGACTGAATTCTAATTTAAAAAAAAGACACACAATAATTGAATTTGTGACTGCTAACATACACAGTCATTCAACATGGGGACAGTCTATCACACAGTCATTCAACATGGGGACAGTCTATCACACACAGTCATTCAACATGGGGACAGTCTATCACACACAGTCATTCAACATGGGACAGTCTATCACACACAGTCATTCAACATGGGGACAGTCTATCACACACAGTCATTCAACATGGGGACAGTCTATCACACAGTCATTCAACATGGGGACAGTCTATCACACAGTCATTCAACATGGGGACAGTCTATCACACAGTCATTCAACATGGGGACAGTCTATCACACAGTCATTCAACATGGGGACAGTCTATCACACAGTCATTCAACATGGGGACAGTCTATCACACACCGTCATTCAACATGGGGACAGTCTATCACACAGTCATTCAACATGGGGACAGTCGATCACAAAGTCATTCAACATGGGGACAGTCTATCACACACAGTCATTCAACATGGGAAAGTCTATCACACACAGTCATTCAACATGGGAAAGTCTATCACACACAGTCATTCAACATGGGAAAGTCTATCACACACAGTCATTCAACATGGGAAAGTCTATCACACACAGTCATTCAACATGGGGACAGTCTATCACACACAATCATTCAACATGGGGACAGTCTATCGCACACAGTCACTCAACATGGGGACAGTCTAACACACACAGTCACTCAACATGGGGACAGTCTATCACACAGTCACTCAACATGGGGACAGTCTATCGCACGCAGTCATTCAACATGGGGACAGTCTATCGCACACAATCATTCAACATGGGGACAGTCTATCACAAACAGTCACTCAACATGGGGACAGTCTATCACACACAGTCACTCAACATGGGGACAGTCTATCGCACACAATCATTCAACATGGGACAGTCTATCACACAATCATTGAACATGGGGACAGTCTATCGCACACAGTCATTCAACATGGGGACAGTCTATCGCACACAGTCATTCAACATGGGGACAGTCTATCGCACACAGTGATTCAACATGGGGACAGTCTATCACACACAGTCATTCAACATGGAGACAGTCTATCGCACACAGTCATTCAACATGGGGACAGTCTATCACACACAGTCATTCAACATGGGGACAGCCTATCACACACAGTGATTCAACATGGGGACAGTCTATCACACACAGTCATTCAACATGGGGACAGTCTATTACATACAGTCATTCAACATGGGGACAGTCTATCACATACAGTCATTCAACATGGGGACAGTCTAACGCACACAGTCATTCAACATGGGGACAGTCTATCATACACAGTCATTCAACATGGGGACAGTCTATCACACACAGTCATTCAACATGGGGACAGTCTATCACACACAGTCATTCAACATGGGGAGTCTATCACACACAGTCATTCAACATGAAGACAGTCTATCGCACACAGTGATTCAACATGGGGACAGTCTATCGCACACAGTGATTCAACATGGGGACAGTCTATCACATACAGTGATTCAACATGGGGACAGTCTATCGCAAACAGTGATTCAACATGGGGACAGTCTATCGCAGACAGTCATTCAACATGGAGACAGTCTATCGCACACAGTCATTCAACATGGGGACAGTCTATCACACACAATCATTCAACATGGGGACAGTCTATAGCACACAGTCATTCAACATGGGGACAGTCTGTCACACACAATCATTCAACATGGGAACAGTCTATCGCATACAGTCATTCAACATGGGGACAGTCTATCACACACAATCATTCAACATGGGGACAGTCTATCACACACAATCATTCAACATGGGGACAGTCTATCACACACAGTGATTCAACATGGGGACAGCCTATCACACACAGTGATTCAACATGGGGACAGTCTATCGCACACAGTCATTCAACATGGGGACAGTCTATTACATACAGTCATTCAACATGGGGACAGTCTATCACATACAGTCATTCAACATGGGGACAGTCTAACGCACACAGTCATTCAACATGGGGACAGTCTATCACACACAGTCATTCAACATGGGGACAGTCGATCACACACAGTCATTCAACATGGGGACAGTCTATCACACACAGTCATTCAACATGGGGACAGTCTATCACACACAGTCATTCAACATGGGGACAGTCTATCGCACACAGTCATTCAACATGGGGACAGTCTATTACATACAGTCATTCAACATGGGGACAGTCTATCACATACAGTCATTCAACATGGGGACAGTCTATTGCACACAGTCATTCAACATGGGGACAGTCTATCACACACAGTCATTCAACATGGGGACAGTCTATCGCACACAGTCATTCAACATGGGGACAGTCTATTACATACAGTCATTCAACATGGGGACAGTCTATCACACACAGTCATTCAACATGGGGACAGTCTAACGCACACAGTCATTCAACATGGGGACAGTCTATCACACACAGTCATTCAACATGGGGACAGTCTATCACACACAGTCATTCAACATGGGGACAGTCTATCACACACAGTCATTCAACATGGAGACAGTCTATCGCACACAGTGATTCAACATGGGGACAGTCTATCGCACACAGTGATTCAACATGGGGACAGTCTATCACACACAGTGATTCAACATGGGGACAGTCTATCGCAAACAGTGATTCAACATGGGGACAGTCTATCACACACAGTCATTCAACATGGAGACAGTCTATCGCACACAGTCATTCAACATGGGGACAGTCTATCACACACAATCATTCAACATGGGGACAGTCTATCACACACAATCATTCAACATGGGGACAGTCTATCACACACAGTGATTCAACATGGGGACAGCCTATCACACACAGTGATTCAACATGGGGACAGTCTATCACACACAATCATTCAACATGGGAACAGTCTATCGCATACAGTCATTCAACATGGGGACAGTCTATCACACACAATCATTCAACATGGGGACAGTCTATCACACACAATCATTCAACATGGGGACAGTCTATCACACACAGTGATTCAACATGGGGACAGCCTATCACACACAGTGATTCAACATGGGGACAGTCTATCGCACACAGTCATTCAACATGGGGACAGTCTATTACATACAGTCATTCAACATGGGGACAGTCTATCACATACAGTCATTCAACATGGGGACAGTCTAACGCACACAGTCATTCAACATGGGGACAGTCTATCACACACAGTCATTCAACATGGGGACAGTCTATCACACACAGTCATTCAACATGGGGACATAGAAACATAGAAACATAGAAGATAGGAGCAGGAGTAGGCCATTCGGCCCCTCAAGCCTGCTCCGCCATTCGATGAGATCATGGCTGATCATCCAAACTCAGTACCCTGTCCCTGCCTTCTCCCCATATCCCTTGATACCTTTAGCTTTAAGAAATATATCTAACTCATTCTTGAATATATTTAATGACTTGGCCTCAACTACCTTCTGTGGTAGAGAATTCCACAGGTTCACCACTCTCTGGGTGAAGAAATTCTTCCTCATTTCTGTCCTAAATGGCTTGCCCCTTATCCTTAGATTATGACCCCTGGTTCTGGACTCTCTGACCATCAGGAACATTCTTCCTGCATCTAGTTTGTCCAGACCTGTCAGAATTTTATATGTTTCGATGAGATCCCCTCTCATTCTTCTGTACTCCAGCGAGTATAAGCCCAATCGACCCAATCTCTCCTCATATGTCATTCCTGCCATCCCAAGTATCAGCCTTGTGAATCTTCGCTGAACTCCTTCCATGGCAAGAACATCCTTCCTCAGATAAGGCGACCAAAACTGCACACAGTACTCAAGGTGTGGTCTCACCAAGGCCCTGTACAACTGCAGCAGGACATCCATGTTCCAATACTCAAACCCTTTCGCTATGAAGGCCAACATACCATTTGCCTTCTTCTCCGCCTGCTGCGCCTGCATGCTTACCTTCAGCGACTGGTGCACAAGGACACCCAGGTCTCATTGCACTTCCCCTTCTCCCAATCTATTGCCATTCAGATAATAGTCTGCCTTTCTGTTTTTGACACCAAAGTGGATAACCTCGCATTTATCCACGTTATATTGCATCTGCCACGCTTCTGCCCACTCACCCAACCTGTCCAAATCATCCTGGAGTTTCTCAGTATCCGCCTCGCAGCACACACGCCCACCCAGCTTTGTGTCGTCTGCAAACTTGGAGATGTTACATTTAGTTCCCTTATCTAGATCATTAATGTATATTGTGAATAGCTGGGGTCCAAGGACCGAACCCTGCGGTACCCCACTAGTCACTGCCTGCCACTCGGAAAAAGACCCATTAATTCCTACTCTCTGCTTTCTGTCCGCCAACCAGTTCTCTATCCAAGTCAATACCTTGCCCCCAATCCCATGTGGCTTAACTTTACACGCTAATCTCTTATGCGGGACCTTATCGAAAGCCTTTTGAAAGTCCAAATACACCACATTTCCTGGTTCTCCCTTATCTATTTTCCCAGTTACATCCTCAAAAAATCCAGTAGATTAGTCAAGCATGATTTACCTTTTGTAAATCCATGTTGACTTTGTCAGATCCTGTCACTGTTTTTCAAGTGCTCAGCTATTGCATTCTTTATAATGGACTCTAGCATTTTCCCCACTACCGATGTCAGGCTTACCGGTCTGTAATTCCCCGCTTTCTCTCTACCACCCTTTTTGAATAGTGGGGTAACATTAGCTACCCTCCAATCCATGGGTACAGTACCAGATTCCATCGAATGTTGGAAGATGATCAGCAATGCATCTACTATTTCTAGGGCCACTTCCTTAAGTACCCTAGGATGTAGATTATCAGGCCCTGGGGATTTATCGGCCTTCAATCTCGTCAATTTCCCTAACACCATTTCCCTGCAAATACTGATGTCTTTCAGTTCCTCCCTTTCATCAGACTGTATGTTCTCCAACATCTCTGGGAGGTTATTTGTGTCTTCCTTTGTGAAGGCAGAACCAAAATATGCATTTAATTGTTCTGCCATTTCTTTGTTCCCCATTATAACTTCCCCCGCTTCTGACTGCAAGGGACCTACACTTGATTTCACAAATCTTTTTCTCTTCACATATCTATAAAAGCTCTTACAATCAGTTTTTGTGTTCCCTGCAAGCTTACTTTAATATTCTATTTTCCCCTTCTTAATTAATCCCTTTGTCCTACTTTGTTGAATCCTAAACTGCTCCCAATCCTCAGGGTTACCGCTTTTTCTGGTCAATTTATATGCCCTCTCCTTGGGTCTTATGCTATCCCTAATTTCTCTTGTTAGCCACGGTTGAGTCACACTTTTTGTTTTATTCTTATGCCACACTGGGATGACAGTCTATCCCACACAGTCATTCAACATGGGGACAGTCTATCACACACAATCATTCAACATGGGACAGTCTATCACACAATGTCATTCAACATGGGAACAGTCTATCACACACAGTCATTCAACATGGGGACAGTCTATCACACACAATCATTCAACATGGGACAGTCTATCACACAATGTCATTCAACATGGGAACAGTCTATCACACACAGTCATTCTACATGGGACAGTCTATCGCACACAGTCATTCAACATGGGGACAGTCTATCACAGACAATCATTCAACATGGGACAGTCTATCGCATACAGTCATTGAACATGGGGACGGTCTATCACACACAGTCATTCAACATGGGACAGTCTATCACACAATGTCATTCAACATGGGGACAGTCTAGCACACACAATCATTCAACATGGGACAGTCTATCGCATACAGTCATTGAACATGGGGACAGTCTATCACACACAGTCATTCAACATGGGACAGTCTGTCACACACAGTCATTCAACATGGGGACAGTCTATCACACACTGTCATTCAACATGGGGACAGTCTATCACACACAGTCATTCAACATGGGGACAGTCTATCACACACAGTCATTCAACATGGGGACAGTCTATCGCACACAGTCATTCAACATGGGGACAGTCTATCACATACAATCATTCAACATGGGGACAGTCTGTCACACACAGTCATTCAACATGGGGACAGTCTATCGCACACAGTCATTCAATATGGGGACAGTCTATCGCACGCAGTCATTCAACATGGAGACAGTCTATCACACACAGTCATTCAACATGGGGACAGTCTATCACACACTGTCATTCAACATGGGAACAGTCTATCACACACAGTCATTCAACATGGGGACAGTCTATCACACACAGTCATTCAACATGGGGACAGTCTATCGCACACAGTCATTCAACATGGCGACAGTCTATCACACACAGTCATTCAACATGGGGACAGTCTATCACACACAGTCATTCAACATGGGGACAGTCTATCGCACACAGTCATTCAACATGGAGACAGTCTATCACACACAGTCATTCAACATGGGGACAGTCTAACGCACACAGTCATTCAACATGGGACAGTCTATCACACACAGTTATTCAACATGGGGACAGTCTATCACACACAGTCATTCAACATGGGGACTGTCTATCGCACACAGTCATTCAACATGGGGACAGTCTATCACATACAGTCATTCAACATGGTGACAGTCTATCGCACACAGTCATTCAACATGGGGACAGTCTATCGCACACAGTCATTCAACATGGGAACAGTCTATCACATACAGTCATTCAACATGGGAACAGTCTATCACATACAGTCATTCAACATGGGGACAGTCTATCACACACAGTCATTCAACATGGGGACAGTCTATCACATACAGTCATTCAACATGGGGACAGTCTATCGCACACAGTCATTCAACATGGGAACAGTCTATCACATACAGTCATTCAACATGGGGACAGTCTATCACACACAGTCATTCAACATGGGAACAGTCTATCACATACAGTCATTCAACATGGGGACAGTCTATCGCACACAGTCATTCAACATGGGAACAGTCTATCACACACAGTCATTCAACATGGGAACAGTCTATCACATACAGTCATTCAACATGGGGACAGTCTATCACACACAATCATTCAACATGGGGACAGTCTATCGCACACAGTCATTCAACATGGGGACAGTCTATCACATACAGTCATTCAACATGGGAACAGTCTATCACATACAGTCATTCAACATGGGAACAGTCTATCACATACAGTCATTCAACATGGGGACAGTCTATCACACACAGTCATTCAACATGGGGACAGTCTATCACATACAGTCATTCAACATGGGGACAGTCTATCGCACACAGTCATTCAACATGGGGACAGTCTATCGCACACAGTCATTCAACATGGGGACAGTCTATCACACACAGTCATTCAACATGGGAACAGTCTATCACATACAGTCATTCAACATGGGGACAGTCTATCGCACACAGTCATTCAACATGGGAACAGTCTATCACACACAGTCATTCAACATGGGAACAGTCTATCACATACAGTCATTCAACATGGGGACAGTCTATCACACACAATCATTCAACATGGGAACAGTCTATCACATACAGTCATTCAACATGGGGACAGTCTATCACACACAGTCATTCAACATGGGAACAGTCTATCACATACAGTCATTCAACATGGGGACAGTCTATCGCACACAGTCATTCAACATGGGAACAGTCTATCACACACAGTCATTCAACATGGGAACAGTCTATCACATACAGTCATTCAACATGGGGACAGTCTATCGCACACAGTCATTCAACAGGGGGACAGTCTATCACACACAGTCATTCAACAGGGGAACCCGGATAACATCCAGGCTTGGGCTGACCAGTGGTAGTCAACATTCGCATCACGTAAGTTGCCCTGCTGACGAAGAGCAAGCCAGCCAGCTCCTCCTTGACCTTCACCGGCACCACCAGTGCTGAGTCAGCACACAATCAACATCCAGGGTGTCACTAAAGAAGCTGAACTGGACCAGCCATATCTACGCCTTGGTTACAAGGGCTGCACAGAGACTGGATCCACTGTGATACATGGCTCACCTCCTAGGAACTTAGGAACAGTAGTAGGCCATTCAACCCATTCATGTGAACATGGCTGATCTGTACTTCAACTCCATTTACCCTCATTTGATCAATATCCCTTGATACCCTTACCTAATAAAATCGATCTCAGTCTTGAAAATTTCAATTGACTCCCAGCACCCACAGAATTTTGAGGGAGAGAATTCCACTACCCTTTGTGCGAAAAAGTGCTTCCTGATTTCACTCCTAAACCGCCTAGTTCTAATTTTAAAATTATTCCCCCTTGTTGTGGATTCACCCACCAGAGGATATTGCCTCCCTGTATCTACCCTATCAAATCCTTTTATCATTTTAAAGACCTCGATTAGATCGCCGCTCAAACTTCTAAACACAAGGGAATACAAGCCAAGTTTATGCAACCTGGCCTCATGATTTAACCCTTTAAGCCCCAGTATCACTTTGGTGAATCAGCGCTGCACCCCCTCCAAGGTCAAGCTATCCTTGCTGAACTGTGGTGTCCAAAACTGAACGCAGTACTCCAGATGGGGTTTGACCAAGGCTCTGTACAACTGAAGCATTCAACCAGCTTGACATAAAGGCCAACATTTTATTAGCATTTTTGATTATCTCTTGTACATGTGCACTAGATTTTAGTGATTGGGACACCTCAATCCCTTTGCTCCTCCTCAGTTCCTAGTCTCTCACCATTCAGAAAGTACTCTGATTTGTTTTTCTTGGATCCAAAGCAGATGCCCCTTAAAATCTTTCCACCATCTTTAACAACCAACTCAGGAGTATGATGGAATACTCACCACTTGCCTGGCTAGGTACAGCTGCAACAACATTCAGGCCATGGCAGCTGGCCCAATTGGTCCCTCTGTCACTGGTACTACCTGAAAGGGTGGTGGAAGCAGATTCAGTCGGAACTTTCGAAAGCGAGGGCAGTCCCAGACAGCTGGACAATGGAGGAGAGGCGCTGGAGGAGGATGCTGTGGTCAACCATGTCAAGGGCTACAAACAGGCTCGAGAAGGATGAAGAGGGATCGTTTACCACGAGCACAAACACTGAGGATATCATTTGTGACTTTGATAAGGGCCATTTCAGTGAAGTGACAATGGGCTGTTTGGAGGGATTCAAGCATGGAGTTGCGGGAAAGATGGGCACGTGTTTGGAAGGCAGCAAAACGTTCAAGGAAAGGGAGGTTGGAGATGGGGCGGTAGTTTGCAAGGACAGAGGGCTCAAACATGGGTTTTTTGAGGAGAGTGGTGATGATGGCAGATTTGAAGGGGAGAGGGACAGTACACTCAGTAAAGTATCATGAAAGGCGCTATTTAAATTTCCTTTTTACTAGTGTACATACAGAACACTATGGCCTCAATAATAACCCCCCCCCCCCGCCGCCCATGACAGGCGAGAGGAGGTCGAGGGGCGGTTAAACCCTTAAAAACGCAAAACGTGACCCCCAACCCGACACGTACGCTTCTGCCGGCATTTTAACGGCAGCGGGTTTCGTGGCGTGCGAGTGTCCCATCACGGAGAGGCGGGACACTTCATTAACATACTTAAATTAGGCTCCCACAGTGCAATTGGGAGCCTGATTTAAATTTAACGGATACCGGCCGGGTTTCCCAGGGTGCGGGAAACCCGGCAGCGAAAGGGAGGCGGGAGCTGCCGGCTCCAGAAGGTAAGTGCTTTTTATAGCCAGGGCCAGGAGGAGCAGGCCCCTCAACAAAGCCCTCAGCCTCCCGATCGCGCCCTCTCTCCAGCCCCTCCCGCGATCGGTGACCCCCCCAAGCCCCGATCTGAAGCCCGCTCCCTGGCCGTGGCCTCCTGCCGTCGGTTTTCCCACCCGGCAGCAGGCCCAGCCTTGTCAATTTGGCCAGCTGCCAGGCGAAAAAAGGAAGAAAAAAATTACAGCGATGCTGCCGTTAAATCCGGCCGGACCTCCGTATCCCCGGTCTTGCCGGGTTCTCCCCGCGCTCCCAGGCACCCTCCCCACCTCCCCGTAAATATCGGGGCCTATGTCCCTCAACCACATAAAAAGGACAAGGGCGGCAGGCGCATGGGAACACCGCCACCACCAAGTTCCTCTCCAAGTCACACACCATCCTGACTTGGAAATATATCGGCCGATCCTTCATCGTCGTTGGGTCAAAATCCTGGAACTCCCTCCCTAACAGCACTGTGGGAGCACCTTCACCACACGGACTGCAGCGGTTCAAGAAGGCGGCTCACCCCCACCTTCTCAAGGGGCAACTAGAAATGGACAATAAATGCTGGCCTTGCCAGTGGCCACCACATATTGAGAATAAATATTCTAAAGTTGCTGCTCTGCGATCACCAGGTCATACAGTTTGTGACACGGTGAGGGGAATGAATGGTGCAGTAGGTTAGATGCTGGTCTTTGACCTGGGAGTGGGCATGGGATGGATCTCGCCTTGTCTGGTCACTATAAAATCACACGTGAATTGGGGTCGTCTTGATCCATTTTCTGGCAGTCACGAGGCCACGCAACAAAAAATGAAAGCATTCAAGGCAGGAGCTGTTTGTACGCTACCGACCAGACATATTCCCACAAGATGTTGCAGTAATACAGTAGAACTCCTTGGATGGGTAGAGAAATTGAAATTAAAATTAGACACAAAAAAGGAGGCCAAGAAGCTGTGGGATTGTGGCAGATAGCCAACTGGTACAGCAATGTCCTTCAGGGAAGGAAACCTGCCATCCCTAGCCTGGTTTGGCCTATATGTGACTCCTGTCCCAAAGCAACTCTTACCTGCCCTCTGAAGTGCCCCAGCAAGTCATTCAGTTGTATCACCACCTTCGCAGGACAACTAGGGACGGGCAATAAATACCGACTTTACCAGTGATGCCCAGATCCGAGAATGAATAAAAAAAATATAGAATAACCTAGACAGGCATGGCTTATTAAAGGCAGCCAGCACGCATTTAATCCAAATTTGAGGACATATCAGAACGTATTGATACAGGAAAGTCAGTGGGTGTTGTGTATTGTGTGCAGTTTTGGTCGCCTTATCTGAGGAAGGATGTTCTTGCCATGGAGGGAGTTCAGCGAAGATTCACCAGACTGACACCTGGGATGGCAGGAATGACGTACGAAGAGAGATTGGGTCGATTGGGCTTATACTCGCTGGAGTTTAGAAGAATGAGAGGAGATCTCATTGAAACTTATAAAATTCTAACAGGACTAGACAGACTAGATGCAGGAAGGATGTTCCCGATGGCGGGGAAGTCCAGAACCAGGGGTCACAGTCTAAAGATAAGGGGTAAGCCATTTAGGACTGAGATGAGGAGGAATTTCTTCACCCAGAGAGTGGGGAGCCTGTGGAATTCTCTACCACAGAAGGCAGTTGAGGCCAATTCATTAAATATATTCAAGAAGGAGTTAGATATATTTCTTAAGGCTAACGGTATCAAGGGATATGGGGAGAAGGCAGGGAGAGGGTACTGAGTTTGGATGATCAGCCATGATCTCATCGAATGGCAGAGCAGGCTCGAGGGGCCGAATGGCCTACTCCTGCTCCTATCTTCTATGTTTCTATGTTTCAATATTGTGTGTACGTGGAGTTCAAAAATATCTTTGATAAGGTGATCCATAAGAAACCTGTTTTTTTTTATTCGTTCCTGGGATGTGGGCGTCGCTGGCAAGGCCAGCATTTATTGCCCATTCCTAATTGCCCTTGAGAAGCTGGAGGTGAGCTGCCTTCTTGAACCGCTGCTGTCCGTGTGGTGAAGGGAGGGAGTGCCAGGATTTTGACCCAGCGACGATGAAGGAACGGGTGATATATTTCCAAGTCAGGATGGTGTGTGACTTGGAGGGGAACTTGGAGGTGGTGGAGTTCCCATGCGCCTGTTGCCCTTGTCCTTCTAGGTGGTAGAGGTCGCGGGTTTGGAAGCTGCTATTGAAGAAGCCTTGGCGAGTTGCTGCAGTCCATCTTCTGGATGGCACACACTGCAGCCACGGTACGCCGGTGGTGGAGGGAGTGAATGTTTAAGGTGGAGGATGGGGTGCTAATCAAGTGGGCTGCTTTGTCCTGGATGGCGTCTAAGTTCTTGAGCGTTGGAGCTGCAGTCATCCAGGCAAGTGGAGAGTATTCCATCACACTTTTGATAAAATTAAGGCACTTAATATTAAAGGGGATGGTGTAGCGTGGATAGAACATTGGTTAAAGGACAGAAACAGAGCGTAGTGAGTAATGGATGTTTTTCAGACTGTAGCCATGATGTGGAGATGCCAGTGTTGGACTGGGGTGGACAAATGTGAGAAGTCGCACAACACCAGGTTATAGTCCAACAGCTTTATTTGAAATCACAAGCTTTCGGAGCGCTGCTCCTTCGTCAGGTGAAGTGAAGAGATGCATATAGGCACAGCATATATAGTCAGAGAACACTGCCAGATGATTACAGTTAATCTTTCCAACTGCCCTTTATCACACCTCAGGAGAGAGATAATCACGGCAATCACAGGTGTGGATGGTGTCCAAACAGGTCAGTCAGGGAAACATTACATCAAAGACAATGAGGTGGGGTCACAAGGGGTCAAATGTGGCAGATGCTGGGGTCTGTATGGAAAACAAAAAACTTTTTTTGCTGGAAATCAAAGCAGGTCAGGTCGAGACAGACGACAACGCAAAATCATCGAGCAGAAACTGATAGCCAAGTTCCGCACCCATGAGGACGGCCTCAACCAGGATCTTGGGTTCATGTCACGCTACATGTAACCCCACCTGACGTAGAGTCATCTAGACTCGAGTCGTCGTTGGCTTGTTCTCTCTACAGAGATGCGGCCGGACCTGCTGTGATTTCCAGCAAAAAGAGTTTTTGGTTTTCCATACAGACACCAGCATCTGCCACATTTGACCCCTTGTGACCCCACCTCATTGTCTTTGATGTAATGTTTTCCTGACTGACCTGTTTGGACACCATCCACACCTTTGATTGCCGTGATTATCTCTCTGCCGAGGTGTGTTAAAGGGCAGTTAGAAAGATTAACTGTAGTCGTCTGGCATTGTTCTCTGACTATTTATGCTGTGCCTATATGTATCTCTTCACTTCACCTGACGAAGGAGCAGCGCTCCGAAAGCTTGTGATTTCAAATAAAGCTGTTGGACTATAACCTGGTGTTGTGCGACTTCTCACATTTTTCAGACTGTAGGTTTGTAAGCATTGTTGTCCACCAGAGGTTAGGTTTGGGACCATTGCTTTTGATATACATAAGTGACTTGGTCTTGGGTATCGGAGCACAATATCAAAAGAGCTAAGGTAGTTCACTGCGAGGAGAACTGTCAGTGACTTCAGGAGGATATAGACAGGTTAATAGATTGGACAGAGAGATATCAGATTATATTTAACGCAGAGGGAATGTGAGGGTGTATACACAAAGTGACAAACCTTTCAAAGGAGCTAGATAAGTACACGAGGGAGGAAGGTGGAGAAAGATATGTCGATCGGGTGAGATGAAGTAAATAGAGTGGGAGGAGGCTCATGTGGAGCATAAACACCGACGTAGGCCAGTTGGGCCGAATGGCCTGTTTCTGTGCTGTCAGATACACAAGTCCTTAAAAATGGGAGAACAAGTTGTAAAAAAATATATAATCCTCGGATTTATGAATAGGGTTTACAGAAAACAAAAGCAAAGAGGTGACGCTAAATCTAGGGCCGAATGGCCCACTCCTGCTCCTATTTTTCTATGTTTCTATACAAATCATTGGTTAGGCCACAGTTATAAATCTGTGTCCAGTTTTGGGAGCCCTATAAAAATGGCAAGGCGTGTGGGAGAGATTCACCGTGATGATCCCAGGGATGAGGAGCTTTTGTTGTGAGGAGAGACTAGAGATACCGGCACGCTATTCTATTGGACCACAGGCAGGAACTTAGGCACATAGGAACAGGAGTTGGCCATTCAGCCCCCTCGAGCCTTTTCCGCCATTCAATTAGATCATGGCTGATCTGTAACTCAACTCTTTGGTTCCATAACCCTTAATACCCTTGCCTAACAAAAATCTCTCAATCTCAGTTTTGCAATTTTCCGTTGATCCCCCCCCCAGCCTCAACAGCTGTTTGGGGGATAGAGTTGCAGATTTCCACTGCCCTTTGTGTGAAGAAGTGCTTCCTGACATCACCCCCTGAACGGCCTAGCTCGAATTTTAAGGTTATGACCTCTTGTTCTGGACTCCCCCCACCAGAGGAAATAGTTTCTCTCTATCTACCCTATCAAATCCTTTAACAGCAAAGGTTATGAGTAGATATGATATCAGTGTTCAAAATTCTGATCGGATGTAATCGGGTAAATAACACATCAGAGGATAGAAATTTTAAGATCATCACTAAAGGATTGAAGGTTCGGAGAAAATATTTTTACACGGAAGGTTACCAGGCCAAGGAATGCCCAACCAGAATCAGTGGTGGAAACAGAATCCATAATAGTTTTGAAAAGGATAGTGGAAGTAAATATGAAAAAGGGTATTGGGGGAATGAGCAGTAAAATGGGACCAAGAGGATAGATCTTTCAGAAGGTCATTCTAAGGGGGTGGACCAACTAACCTTCATCTGTGCTGTAATATTCTATTATTCCATGATTACAGGGTAAGAGTTAAAGGGATTTTATTCTGTCTCTAACTGTACTGTACCTAATCTGTGGTCAGTTGAATACCTAGAATCATACAGCACAGAAGGAGGTCATTCGACCCATCCTGCCTGTGCCGGCTCTTTGAAAGAGTGATCCAATTAGTCCCACTCTCCCCTGCCCTTTCCCCATAGCCCCTGCAAATTTTTCCTTTTCAAATATATATCCAATTCCCCTTTTGAAAGTTACTATTGACTCTGCTTCCCCCGCCCTTTCAGGCAGCGCATTCCAGATCACAACAACTTGCTGAGTTAAAAAGAATTCTCCTCATCTCCCCCACTGGCTTTTTTGCCAATTATCTTAAATCCGTGTCCTCTGGTTACCGACCCTCCTGCCAGTGGACACAGTAACTGCCTATCTACTCTATCAGATGTTCCCAATTCCCAGCAACAAACATCACTTGCTGGAACAGCACGAAATTCTGGAGCTATGTTAATCTTCTTGGCTCATATGGTTAAGAGAGACTCTCGGGGAAGAATGGGCAACATCAGCAGTGACCTATGTGTTAAGTGATCTCACACTCTGATCTACAGGTTCTAAACTTCACACGTCTCTTGTGAGGTGCCAAGCTATTTAAAGCTGAATGACCCAGTCTCAGAACAGTCCCTAAAGGCGGTGAGTCCAGAGAAGATTTATCTCCATGGTTCAGCGCTAATTTGGCACGACACTAACAATCTGCCTTGGAAAGTTATCAACAATGACTCATTGGCTGCACTTTTGTGGTTGGGGCTGGGGGCACATTGCTGGGTAGAAAAGGAGCACCCATGCCATACAGAAAGAACTTGCATTTCTATAGCGTCTTTCACGACTGCAGGACGTCCCGAAGCGCTCTACAGCCAGTGAAGTACTTTTGAAGTGTAGTCACTGTTGTAAAGCACTGGAGAGGTACCACCAACGCTGCCTCTGCAAGATCCTGCAAATCCATTGGCAGGATAGGCGCACCAACGTCAGTGTTCTCGCTCAGGCCAACATCCCCAGCATCGAAGCTTTGACCACGTTCGATCAGCTCCGATGGACGGGTCACATCGTCCGCATGCCCGATACGAGACTCCCAAAACAAGCGCTCTACTCGGAGCTCCGGCACGGCAGGAGAGCCCCAGGTGGGCAGAGGAAACGCTTCAAGGACATCCTCAAAGCCTCCTTGAAAAAGTGCAACATCCCCACCGACACCTGGGAATCCCTAGCCCAAGACCGCGGAAGCCAAGCGCAGGCAGCGCAAGGAGTGCACGTCAACCCAAGCACCCCACCCACCTGCCCCTTCAACCACCGTCTGCCCCACCTGTGACAGAGACTGTAGGTCCCGCATTGGACTCATCAGTCACCTGCGAACCCATTTTTAATGTGGAAGCAACTCATCCTCAGCTCCGAGGGACTGCCTAAGAAGAAGAGTCACTGTTGTAATGTAGGAACCGTGGCAGCCAATTTGCGCACAGCAAGCTCCCACAAACAGCAATATGATAAATGACCCAGATTATCTTTTTGTTTAGGAGTTGGTTGAGGGATAAATATTGACCAGGACACATGGGCGTGCCTTGACATTGAGTGCCTGAAGTGAGAACGTTTTCTTTTTAAAGAGAGGGACCTTGGTGAAGGGCCAAGGCTTCACATTGCAGGACACCGTGTTTCACTTCTCAACACCAAAGGGGTCATTTTAACTTAAATCGGCCGGTGCAAAACCATGTAACACTCTGCCTGATTTCCATTTAAGTCAATATGATCCCATCATAGGAACAGGAGTAGGGCATTCAGCCCCTCGAGCCTGTTCCGCTATTTCATTAGATCATGGCTGATCTGTACCTCAATTTACCCGCCTTTGATCCATATAACTTTGCTACTCTTTTCAATTGCCCCAGCATCCACAGCTTTTTGGGGGGAGAGAGTTCCAGATTTCTACTACCCTTTGTGTGAAAAAGTGCTTCCTGATTTCACTCCTGTACGGCCTGGCTCTAATTTTACGATGGTGCCCCCTCGTTCTTGATTTCCCCCACCAAAGGAAATAGTTTCTCCGTATCTACCCTATCGAATCCTTTTTAACATTTTAAACACCTCAATCGTCACCCCTCAATCTCCTGTACTCAAGGGAATACTAGCCTAGTCTCTGCAACCTGTCCTCATAATTTAACCCTCAAAGCCCCGGTATCATTCTGGTGATCTGCGCTGCACTCCCTACAAGGCCGATATATCCTTCCTGAGATGCAGTGCCCAGAACTGACTGCAGATGGGTGCATGGTCCCCAGTTCCCCGCCAGGTTTGTTCAGTTAATATAACCCTGTACCTCCCCCACCCCCCAACCCGCCGCAACATCCTTCACCTTGACCAGCACACAGCAACACGCAAAACGTTTACAGGATGGTCTTTTTCTAAATAAAGGAAAAGCTGTACGTCTTTTGAAAGGGCCTTTCGGTAGTCAAAGGATTAATGATTAGATGGTTTAAAAAGGACGTTTTACTTTGTTAAAGGCACTACATAAATACAAATTGTCGTTGTTGTAAACAGTCGTGTCCCCCTAAAGCAAGATAAACTCTAATTTTGTCCTATCATGGCTGAGTGCTGTTCTGGAAATCTATCTCGGTGTTTGGCTACAGGGTGGGGGAGGGGTTTGTGGTGGGAGGGGCTGCCAGATTGCTCTCAGTGGAACACTAATGCAGGCTGACCGAGTGTCTACATGACAGGTTGCACGAGCTCCCTACTGCGGCCTGTGTACAATGACCTCATTCTCCACACTGCTCTCCTCAGCGTCCTACATAGGCTGGATTACACTGTGAGGGAAAGAAAAAAATCCCCCTTAACCATTTCTGCACCACAGTGGTGTTTACACAATGCGACTTTTACGAAAGAAAGAAAGAAGGAAAGAAAGAACAAAAGAAAGAAAGAAGGAAGGAAAGAAATTACATTTATATAGTGTCTTTCACAGCCTCAGGACATCCCAAAGCGCTTTACAGCCAATGAAGTATTTTTTTTTAAGTGTAGTCATTGTTGCAATGTAGGAAAAGCAGCTGCCAATTTGTGCACAGCAAGATCCCTCAAACAGCAATGAGATAAATGACCAGATCATCTGTTTTGCTAGAGGGATAAATATTAGCCTGAACACTGGGGAGAACTCCCCTGCTCCTCTTCAAATCTTACAATGGAGATCGTTTATGTCCATCTGAGTTAGCAGACGGGGCCTCGGTTTAACGTCTCATCTGAAAGACGGCAACTCCGCACTCCCTCAGCACTGCGCTGGGAGTGTCAGCCTAGATTGTTGTGCTCAAGTCTCTGGAGTGAGACTTAAACCCACAACCTTCTGACTCAGGCGAGCGAGAGTGCTGCCCACTGAGCCACAGCTGACATGTTTGTGTGTTACACAGAGGATGATAGTCTCTACAATAAATTTGTCATTGGGAGGTGGGCATCGTGGGCAAGGCCAGCATTTATTGCCCATCACTAGTTGCCCTGAGAAGGTGGTGATGGACCTTATTTTTGTATTCCTCCAATCCTTGTGGTGAAGATGCTCCCATTAAAGGTGTTAGGTGGGGATTCCAAGATACTGAATCAGTGACAATGAAGGAAAGGCAATGTATCTCCAAGTTGCGATGGTGTGTGAGGAGGCGAACTCAGAGTTGAAGTATATTCAAAAGTGAGAAGTCGCACAACACCAGGTTATAGTCCAACAGTTTTATTTGAAATCACAAGCTTTCGGAGCGGCTGCTCCTTCGTCAGGTGAAGTAAAGGAATACAAATCGACAAAGCATATATAGATAGAGAACAATGCATGTGTAACTTACAATGGCAGACGACTACATTTAATCCTCCTGACTGCCTTTTGTCACACCTCGGCAGATAAACAATCAGGTCAGCCAGGAAGGCACCACATCAAAGACATAGCAAGATACAACTGAGACAATGAGGTGGGGTTACAGGGGGTCTAATGTGTCAAAAGCTGCAGTCGGTATGGAAAACGATAAACTTTAAAATGTTTTACTTATTTTTACTGGAAATCACATCTGAACAAGTCAACGACGACTCGAGTCTGGATGACTCTACGTCATGTATCGTGACATGAACCCAAAATCCCGGTTGAGGCCGTCCTCATGAGTGCGGAGCTTGGCTATCAGTTTCTGCTCGATGATTTTGCGTTGTCGTGTGTCTCTAAGGCCACCTTGGAGAACGCTTACCCGCAGATCCGAGGCTGAATGTCCTTGACTGCTGAAGTGTTCCCCGACTGGGAGGTAACAATCCTGACCGGCGATTGTTGCGCGGTGTCCGTTCATACGTTGTCTCAGTGTCTGCATGGTCTCGCCGATGTACCATGCCGCGGTGCATTCTTTCCTGCAACGTATCAGGTAGACAACGTTGGCCGAGTCACATGAGTATGTACCATGTACCTGGTGGGTAGTGTCCTCACGTGTGATGATGGTACCTGTGTTGATGATCTGGCATGTCTTGCAGAGGTTGCCGTGGCAGGGTTGTGTGGTGTCGTGGTCGCTGTTATCCTGAAAGCTGGGTAATTTGCTGCGAACGATGGTACTTCTGAGGTTAGGCGGCTGTTTGAAGGCAAGTAGTGGAGGCGTGGGGATGGCCTTAGCGAGGTGTTCGTCGTCATCGATGACATGTTGAAGGCTGCGAAGAACATGGCGTAGTTTCTCCGCTCCGGGGAAGTACTGGACAATGTAGGGTACCCTGTTGGTTGTGTCCCGTGTTTGCCTTCTGAGGAGGTCTATGCGATTTTTGGCTGTGGCCCGTCGGAACTGTCGATCGATGAGTCGAGCGTCATATCCCGTTCTTACGAGGGCGTTTTCAGCGTCCGTAGGTGTCCATCGCGTTCCTCCTCGTCTGAGCAGATCCTGTGTATTCGCAGGGTTTGTCCATAGGGGATGGCTTCTTTAACGTGGTTAAGGTGGAAGCTGGAGAAGTGGAGCATCGTGAGGTTGTCCGTGGGCTTGCGGTAGAGTGAAGTGCTGAGGTGTCCGTCTTTGATGGAGATTCGTGTGTCCAGGAATGAAACCGATTCTGAGGAGTAGTCCATGGTGAGTTTGATGGTGGGATGGAACTTGCTGATGTTGATGCAACATCAACAAGTTCCATCCCACCATCAAACTCACCATGGACTACTCCTCAGAATTGGTTTCATTCCTGGACACACGAATCTCCATCAAAGACGGACACCTCAGCACTTCACTCTACCGCAAGCCCACGGACAACCTCACGATGCTCCACTTCTCCAGCTTCCACCTTAACCACGTTAAAGAAGCCATCCCCTATGGACAAACCCTGCGAATACACAGGATCTGCTCAGACGAGGAGGAACGCGATGGACACCTACGGACGCTGAAAACGCCCTCGTAAGAACGGGATATGACGCTCGACTCATCGATCGACAGTTCCGACGGGCCACAGCGAAAAATCGCATAGACCTCCTCAGAAGGCAAACACGGGACACAACCAACAGGGTACCCTACATCGTCCAGTACTTCCCCGGAGCGGAGAAACTACGCCATGTTCTTCGCAGCCTTCAGCATGTCATCGATGACGACGAACACCTCGCTAAGGCCATCCCCACGCCTCCACTACTTGCCTTCAAACAGCCGCCTAACCTCAGAAATACCATCGTTCGCAGCAAATTACCCAGCTTTCAGGATAACAGCAACCACGACACCACACAACCCTGCCACGGCAACCTCTGCAAGACATGCCAGATCATCAACACAGATACCATCATCACACGTGAGGACACTACCCACCAGGTACATGGTACATACTCATGTGACTCGGCCAACGTTGTCTACCTGATACGTTGCAGGAAAGAATGCACCGCGGCATGGTACATCGGCGAGACCATGCAGACACTGAGACAACGTATGAACAGACACCGCGCAACAATCGCCGGGCAGGATTGTTACCTCCCAGTCGGGGAACACTTCAGCAGTCAAGGACATTCAGCCTCGGATCTGCGGGTAAGCGTTCTCAAGGCAGCCTTAGAGACACACGACAACGCAAAATCATCGAGCAGAAACTGATAGCCAAGCTCCGCACTCATGAGGACGGCCTCAACCGGGATTTTGGGTTCATGTCACGATACATGACATAGAGTCATCCAGACTCGAGTCGTCGTTGGCTTGTTCAGATGTGATTTCCAGTAAAAATAAGTAAAAATTTTTAAAGTTTATCGTTTTCCATACCGACTGCAGCTTTTGACACATTAGACCCCCTGTAACCCCACCTCATTGTCTCAGTTGTATCTTGCTCTGTCTTTGATGTGGTGCCTTCCTGGCTGACCTGATTGTTTATCTGCCGAGGTGTGACAAAAGGCAGTCAGGAGGATTAAATGTAGTCGTCTGCCATTGTACATTACACATGCATTGTTCTCTATCTATATATGCTTTGTCGATTCTGTATTCCTTTACTTCACCTGACGAAGGAGCAGCGCTCCGAAAGCTTGTGATTTCAAATAAAACTGTTGGACTATAACCTGGTGTTGTGCGACTTCTCACTTTTGTCCACCCCAGTCCAACACCGGCATCTCTGCATCAAGTATATTCAAGACAGAGATTGATAGATTTTTGAATATTAAGGGAATCAAGGGATATGGTGATTGTGCGGGAAAGTGGAGATGAGGTAGAAGATCAGCCATGATCTTATTGAATGGCAGAGCAGGCTCGAAGGGCCAAATGGCCTACTCCTGCTCCTATTTCTTATGCTCTTATACATAGATACATAGAAACATAGATACATAGAAGATAGGAGCAGGAGTAGGCCATCCGGCCCTTCGAGCCTGCTCCGCCATTTAATGAGATCATGGCTGATCCTTCAATTCAGTATCCCGTCCCCGCCTTCTCTCCGTAACCCTTAACCCCTTTTGCCTGTAGAAATATATCTAATTCCCTCTTAAATATATTTAATGAGCTGGCGTACACTGCCCTCTGTGGCAATGAGTTCCACAGGTTCACCACCCTCTGAGTGAAGAAATTCCCCCTCATTTCTGTCCTAAATGGTTTAGCCCTTATCCTTAAATTATGTCCTCTAGTTCTGTTCTCACCCGCCAAGGGAAACATTCCTTCTGCATCTAGTCTGTCTAGACCTGTCAGAATTTTATACACTTCTATGAGGTCCCCTCTCAATCTTCTAAACTCCAGTGTGTACATCCCTAAACTACATAGTCTCTCCTCATAGGTCAATCCCGCCATTCCTGGTATCAGCCTGGTGAATCGCCGCTGCACCCCCTCCATGGCAAGAACATCTTTCCTCAGATGAGGCGACCAAAACTGTACACAGTACTCGAGGTGTGGTCTCACCAGTGCCCTGTACAGCTGCAGCAAGGCATCCCTGTTCCTGTATTCCAACCCTTTTGCTATGAAGGCCAGCATACCGTTTGCCTTCTTGACCGCCTGTTGCACCTGCATGCTCGCCTTCAGTGACTGGTGTACAAGAACACCCAGGTTTCTCTGTACTTCCCCCTCTCCCAATTTATTGCCATTTAAATAATAATTTGCCCTCCCGTTCCTGCACCCAAGGTGGATAACTTCGCACTTGTCCACATTATAGTGCATCTGCCATTTATCCGCCCAATCACCCAGTCTGTCCAAATCGCTCTGGAGCTTCCTGGTCTCCTCCTCTGAGCCCACCCCCCCTCCTAGTTTAGTGTCGTCTGCAAATTTGGAAATGCTGCATCCGACTCCCTGATCCAGGTCATTAATGTAAATTGTGAACAGCTGGGGACCCAGTACAGATCCCTGTGGTACCCCACTTGTTACTGCCTGCCATTCAGAAAATGAGCCGTTTATTCCAACTCTCTGTTTTCTATCTGACAGCCAGTTCTCTATCCACGTCAATACTTTCCCCTTTATCCCATGAGCTTCAATTTTCCATGCTAATCTTTTATGTGGGACCTTGTCGAAGGCCTTTTGGAAGTCCAGGTACACCACATCTACTGGCTCTCCCCTATCTATTTTACCAGTTACTCCCTCAAAAAATTCCAATAGATTAGTCAAGCACGATTTACCCTTTGTAAATCCATGTTGACTCTGTCCTATCCTGTCCCCATTTGCTAAGTGCTCCGCTATTTCATCCTTAATGATGGACTCCAGCATTTTGCCCACAACTGATGTAAGGCTTACAGGTCTGTAATTACCTGCTTTTTCCCTACCCCCCTTTTTGAATAGTGGGGTAACGTTAGCTACCCTCCAATCCATGGGCACTGTTCCCGAGTCTAATGAATTCTGAAAAATCATACTTAGTGCATCCGCTATCTCTAGGGCCACCTCCTTCAGTACCCTAGGATGCATGTTATCAGGCCCTGGGGATTTGTCCGCCTTCAATCCCTTTAGCTTCCTTAACACCATATCCTTATGTTCTTATGTTCCCATGAGATTGCTGTTCCTGTCCTTCTCAACAACAACAACTTGCATTTCTATAGCGCCTTTGACATAGTAAAACATACATTCCAAAAGGTGTTCAACAAAGTGCCACATAATAGGCTTGCCAGCAAAGTTGAAGCCCATGGAATAAAAGGGACAGTGGCAGCATGGATACAAAATTGGCTAAATGACAGGAAACAGAGAGTGGTGGTGAACGGTTGTTTTTCGGACTGGAGGAAGGTATACAGTGGTGTTCCCCAGGGGTCGGTACTGGGACCACTGCTTTTCTTGATATATATTAATGACTTGGACTTGGGAGTACAGGGCACAATTTCAAAATTTGCAGATGACACAAAAATTGCAAGTATAGTGAACAGTGAGGAGGATAGTGATAGACTTCAAGAGGACATAGACAGGCTGGTGAAATAGGCGGACACGTGGCAGATGAAATTTAACGCAGAAAAGTGCAAAGTGATACATGTTGGTAGGAAGAACGAGGAGAGACAATATAAACTAAAGTGTTAATCCTAAACAGGGTGCATGAACAGAGAGACCTGGGGGTATATGTGCACAAATCGTTGAAGGTGGCAGGGCAGGTTGAGAAAGCAGTTAAAAAAGCATACAAGATCCTGGGCTTTATAAATAGAGGCATAGAGTACAAAAGCAAGGAAGTTATGATGAACCTTTATAAAACATTGGTTCGGCCTCAACTTGAGTATTGTGTCCAATTCTGGGCACCGCTCTTTAGGAAGGATGTGAAGGCTTTAGAGAGGGTGCAGAAAAGATTTACAAGAATGATTCCAGGGATGAGAGACTTCAGTTACGTGGTTAGACTAGAGAAGCTGGGGTTGTTCTCCTTAGAACAGAGAAGATTTGATAGAGGTGTTCAAAATCATGAGGGGTCTAGACAGAGTAGATAGGGAGAAACTGTTCCCATTGGCGGAAGGGTCGAGAACCAGAGGGCACATTTTTAAGGTAATGCAGATTGGGTGACCGCTTTGCGGAACACCTCCGTTCAGTCCGTAAGGATGACCCCTGGAGGGTGTTTTTGCGTGCCCCGTGTTTCTATGACTCTCCCTTGAGTCGACCCGTGCATTAAAAACTCCCTGGTTTGGGTTGTTTCCCTTGGACGGCAGGAGCTTTTGCCAATAGTCCCTGCCTAGCCCGTCGATTAGCAGGTAATCCCACACAGAGAGAGAGACCGAGGCCAAATAGGTCTTCTCTGCCCGATGCGCAGCGTCCCCAGCGGGATTACTGTGTAACCCAGTCGTGACCGGATGCCACCCGGTTGGTCTTCCGAATTATACTGCGAACCACAAGCCCCACAACCCCCAAGTTCGGACCCAAGGAGTTACTATGGACAGATTATAATTGACTCAGACGAAACGAAACGGTTCAGGTTGGTCGAAGATCGATTCCTTTTTATTACACTCACAAAACGACAATCCCTACTCCTCTCGCTTACGGCATAATGAGTAGGTGACCTGTGGACACTAGCTTATAACCTTAGACTAAAATACCCACCCTGTTGGTTACGCCGAACCAACCCCCTTCCCAGAATCTAAGCCTAGATAATGGAAAAACCCTTCTAACTAAACCCCTCTCCCGGTTTGGTCAGAACCCACACTTGGAAGCCTCCTCACACACACAAGTGTTAGCCTGCGTCTTGGACACTTGCAGTTCCTCAGCAGCCAAACACACGGGCGGTCCTGGGGATTTGTAGAGGTGTATGCTGGAGATAATTACCAGCCCTTGTCGTTGATTCACGCGGTCCCGGGTCCGTTCGACTCCAGAAACAAAACCGTGCCTAACAGAGGCATGCGATGAGGCCTAGAGAGTTACGTTCAGGTGGTACGGCGAGGGACTCACTTCGGGTGTTCCTGGAGAGTTGACGGACACGTAGCTACGTGGAGAACCCCGTTCCAGATGGTCGAGAAAAGTAAGCCCTGAATCCCCAAAGTTCAGCATATTTATACCCCGTATAATACACAAAACTGGCTGGGCCGATTCCTGGTTACCATGGTCGCAGAGACGCTAGTTGGTTTTCCTGGTGACGTCTCTGTCCTGGATTGGTCATCTTGATGAAAACAATGGTAGGCCATTACTGTAGATGAGCAGTTCTCGAAGTGCTAACTGTTTGTTAAGTTTTTGACTGCTCCTTCATTGAAAGAGTCCAGAGGTGTTACTTTTGGCCTGCAAACCTCATTGTCCATCCAGACATCCCGGCTCCATGGACAAAAGGTGTTTTTTCCACAAATCACACAAGTTCGAATATGAAAAGGCTCCTGCCTTTCATGACGTCAGCGTTGAGACTGGTCCCATGGCAACCCAAAAGACAGACAGTTCCTGCTATCTTCACAGAAACCAAAGGTCAGTCCTTTTTTTTATGTCCAAAAGTCCAAACTCCATTTTGAAACGCAGCCCAAGTGCGTCTCCATTTTAAAAGGGTACACATCCATTTTAAAAGTCCAAAAATCCTTCAGGCACATGCACCCACTGCTGTTGGCACTGGCCAAATCCTACACCCCGAACTTCCGGTCGCCTGTCACTTTAATTCACCGCTCCACTCCCACTCAGACCTCACCGTCCTCGGCCTCTTACACTGTTCCAATGAAGCTCAACGTAAACTCGAGGAACAGCACCTCATCTTTCAATTAGGCACTTTACAGCCTTCCGGGCTCAACATAGAGTTCAACAATTTCAGACTATAACCTCGGCCCCTATCCTTTTTTTCCCATTTTTTTTTTCTCTCTCCCACATGGCAGCTGTCTTTCATTCTGCCAGTGCCATTTACACTTCATCTAGAGCCATCTTCACTTCATCTAGAGCCATTTACACTTCATCTAGAGCCATCTTTTGTTTCTTAACTTGTCCCATTACCATCTCCTTTTGCCTTGCACCATCTCTTAATCTCTCTTAATGTCTCTTAACCTCTCCTGCCTTCTATCCTATCACAGACCTTCCCTTTTGTTCTTTCCTCCCCTCCCCCTCTTTCCCTGCCCCTACACTTGCTTAAAAACCTGTTTCATCTCCAGCTTTTTTTCCAGTTCTGACGAAGGGTCATCGACCTGAAACGTTAACTCTGTTTCTCTCTCCACAGATGCTGCCTGACCTGCTGAGTATTTCCGGCATTTTCTGCTTTTATTTCAGATTTCCAGCATCCGCTTTTATACAAAATATTTAAGGTGCTTGGCAAAAGAACCAAAGGCGACATGAGGAAAATCTTGTTTACGCAGCGAGTGGCTAGGATCTGGAATGCACTGCCTGAAAGGGTGGTGGAGGCAGACTCAATCGTGGCTTTCAAAAGGGAATTGGTTAAGTACCTGAAGGAAAAGAATTTGCAGGGCTACGGGGAAAGGCCGGGGAAGTGGGACTAGCTGAAGTGCTCAGAGAGCCGGCATGGGCTCGACTGGCCGAATGACCTTCTTCTGTGCTGTAGCCATTCCCTGATTCTTTGATTCTATGATATCAAGGCGTTTCACAGGTGCGTTATCAGACAAAAAGTTGACACCAAGCCATATAAGGAGATATTAGGACAGGTGCTTGGTCACCAAGATAGGTTTTAAGGAGCGTCTTAAAGGAGGAGAGAGAGGTAGAGAGACGGAGAGGTTTAAGGAGGGAATTCCAGAAATTAGGGCCTAGGTAGCTGAAGGCACAGCCGCCAATAATGGGGCAAAGGGAGTCAAGAGGCTAGAATTGGAAGAACATTGCTTCTTGGAGGGTTGTAGGGCTGGAGAAGTTACCGAGATAGGGAGGGGTGAGGCCATGGAGAGATTTGAACGCAAGGATAAGAATTTAAAATTTGAGGTGTTACAGAACTGAGAGCCAGTGTAGGTCACAGGGCACTGTGATGGTAATGGGTGAATGGGAGTGCGAGTAAGCATATGGGCAGTAGAGTTTTGGATGAGGTCAAGTTTGCTGGACTGCAACATTTTTCACCGTGACGTGTCTGAGGACTGTTTTATGTTTGTCATTTGCTGCAACAGTCCAGTGGAAGAGGCCAATACTTTAGAGCAGGAGTTCCTGATCTCAGTACATTCCTTACCATCACCTTCCATCCTTACCATCACCCCCACCCCCACCTCTAACACCATCCTAATCCGAACCCCTCAGTGATATTCTCAAACCTTCTTTGACAGCTTTTTATTGAACTCAGCAAAGCTTACAAGCTTACTTGGGTCATGACAGGTAACCGGTACATCATCATTGAGTGTACAGCACAGAAACAGGCCATTCGGCCCAACTGCTCTATGCCGGCGTTTATGCTCCACATGAGCCGCCTCCTACCCTACTTCATCTAACTCTATCAGCATGTTATTCTATTCCTTTCTACCTCACGTGCTTATCTAACTTCTCCTTAAATATATCTGTGCTAGTTACCTCAACCACTCCCTGTGGTAGCGAGTTCCACATTCTCAGCACTCTCTGGGTAAAGAAGTTTCTCCTGAATTCCCGATTGAATTTATTAGTGACTATCTTACCTTTATGACCTCTGTTTTGGACTGGCCCACAAGTGGAAACATTTTCTCTACTTCTACCCTATCGAACCCTTTCAAGTGTCAGCCGTGGCTCAGTGGGTAGCACTCTGTTCTCTCAGTCAAAAGGTTGTGGGTTCAAGTCCCACTCCAGAAGAACTGACCCAGGCTGACTCTCCAGCGCAGTGCTGAGGGGAGCGCTGCACCGTCAGAGGTGCCGTCTTTCGGATGAGACATTAAACCGAGGCCCCCGTCTGCTCTCTCAGGTGAACGCAAAAGTTCTACAGCACTATTTCGAAAAGGAGCAGGGGGGAGTTCTCCCCAATGTCCTGGCCAATATTTATCCCTCAAATCAACATCACTAAAACACAGATTATCTGGTCATTATCATTTGTGGGAGCTAGCTGTGCGCAAATTAGCTGTCACATTTCCTACATTGCAACAGTGACTACACTTCAAAAGTAGGTCATTGGCTGTAAAGCCCTTTGTGACATCCTGAGGTCGTGAAAGGCGCTATAGAAATGCAAGTAGTTTTTAAAATAATTTTTAAAAACTCTCTCAGGTCACCTCTCAGTCTTCTCTTTTCTAGAGAATAGAGACCCAGCCTGATCAATCTTTCCTGATAGTTATAACCTTTCAGTTCTGGTATCATCCTTGCGAATCTTTTTATACACCTTCTCCAGTGCCTCTACATCCTTTTTATAATATGGAGACCAGAATGTCTACATACTTTCAGATATGTAGAGCTGAGGGTTGGCAGTGTCTTCTTGTCGTGGGGGGGGGGGGGGGGGGTGGGGGCGGGTGGAGGGTAGGAATTGGGTTGTGTAAGAAGGGTGGGATCAGGAGCTCTGGGTGTTGGTGGACTTTGCAGTGTGCATGATCTCACCTGGTGCAGATAGGGTCTCCCTGGCCCTCGGCAGCTCCCAGGCTGCGGGCTGGTCAAAGGCAGTTGGGAATGGAGCTTAAATTCCGTACAGTCACGTTATAGCCAACCTTATAATCAGGCTCATTGCTTCTTGTCCAATTTTATTTTTTTAGATGTTCACTTTCAGCTGCACTCAGGCTTTTTTCAGTCAAATCATTTCCACAAAGGCTTTAACAACCTCTGTGCGTCCGACAAGGAACCGATCACCAATGGAAGGGTTTGAAATGACACCGGGCTGTAGCCGACTTCTGTCCCCGGTGTTAAAGCGACTGGGTCGAAATGCGCTAGGGTAGAAGCGCTAAACGGACGATATCGCTACACCCGATAATCAGTTCCGTTGAAGTCAATGGACCATGTATCGGGCGGGGAGTATATCGGGAAGCCTTTGCGATACCACTCGTTTAGCGCTACCGCCTGATAGATATTTCCAGCCCTCAGTGTGATGTGGTCAACAAGCTAACGCAGTAAGTTGAAACCTCTTCACCCGTTGCTTTAAGAAGGATAACGGCCTTGTTCAAATAGCAATTTGGCACAAATGTGTTAGCACGTTAGCACGTTCCTAACTAACATTGCACAGTGAGATTCCGTCCCCTATTACATAGGATTACATAGGATATATGTCACAGAAACAGGCTATTCGCCCCAACCAGTCCATGCCAGCATTTATGCTCCACTCAAACCTCCTCCCATCCTTCCTCATCTAAATCTATCAGCATAACCCTCTACTCCCTTCTCCCCCATATGCGTTTCTAACCGCCCCTTAAATGCATCTATACTATTCACCTCAACCACTCCCTGTGGTAGCGAGTTCCACATTCTCACCACTCTCTGAGTAAAGAAGTTTCTTCTGAATTCCCGATTGGATGTCTTAGTGACTATCTTATATTGATGGCCTCTAGTTTTGCTCTTCCCTACAAGTGGAAACACTCTCTCTGTATCCACTCTATCAAAACCTTTCCTAATTTTAAAGATCTCTATTAGGTCACTCTCAGCCTTCTCTTTTCAAGAATATGGCAACCACAACTGTACACAGTACTTGAAGTGTGGTCCAGCCAAAATTCGATACAAGTTTAGCATAATTTCTCTACTTTTCAATTTAATCCGTCTAGAAATAAACTCTAGTGCTTGGTTTGCTTTTGTTATGGTCTTATTGACCTGCCTCTCTACTTTTAGTGACTTGCATTTGTACTCCCAGATCCCATTTCTCCTCTAACCCATTTAGATTCTTATTTTCCAAGTAATATGTGACCTCCTTATTTTTCTTACTGAAATGTGATACCTCACACTTATCTATGTTGAAATTCATTTGCCAATTATATGCCCATTCTGCAAGTTTATTAATGTCTTGTCATTTGTTGCAGTCCTTCTCAGTATTGACTATCCCCCGTAATTTGGTGTCATCTGCAAATTTAGAAATTGTGTTTTTGATTCCAAAGTTTAAATCGTTAATATAAATTGTGAACAACAGTGGTCCCAGCACTGATCCTTGTGGGATTCCACTACCTACCTTCTGCCACTGTGAATAGCTACCCTTTACCCCTACTCTCTGCTTTCTGTCTTGAAGCCAGCTGGCTATCCATTCTGCTACTTGTCCCGTGACTCCCTATGCACTGACCTTATTCAATAGTCTAATATGTGGTACCTTATCGAAAGCCTTTTGGAAATCTAGATCTATTACATCTACTACATTACCCTTGTCTACTCTCTCTGTTACCTCATCAAAGAATTCAATGAGGTTGGTCAAGCATGAAATCCATGCTGGCTATGGGGAACCAGCGGATGTAGTATATTTGGATTTCCAAAAGGCATTCAAAAAGGTGCCACATAAAAGGCTGTTACGCAAGGTAAGGGCTCATAGGGTTGGTGGTAATATCTCAGCATGGATAGAGGATTGGCTAACGGACAGAAACCGAGAGGAGGGATAGATGGGTCATTTTCAGGTTGGCAGGCGTGAAAGGTGCTATATAAATGCAAGTCCGTTTTTTTTCAAGAACGAGGGGATATAACCTTAAAATTAGTGCAAGGCCCTTTAGGAGGGAAATCAGGGAGCATTTTTTCACACAAAGGGTATTGGAAATCTGGAACTATATCCCCCAAAAGGCTGTGGATGCTGAAGGTCAATTAAGACTTTCAAGACTGAAATCGATAGAATTTTGTTAGGAAAGGGTATCAAGGCACATGGAGCAAAGGCGAGAAAATAGAGTTGAGGTACAGATCAGCCATGGTCTGATTGAATGGTGGAGCAGGCATGAGGGGCTGAATGGCCTCCTTCTGTTCCTCTGTTATTCCCAGAAAGTGTGAGTTCAGGTAGATATAGCTATAGAAAAGGCTTCTTGGGTTATATAGATAGGGACATAGAGTACAAGAAGTAAAGAAGCAATAAAGGAACGGGACAACACCTTGGTTAGGCTGCTGTTAGAGCACCGCGTGTAGTTGGGGGTGCCCCATTTTTTAAATCATTCATGGGATGTGGGCGTCGCTGGCAAGGCCAGCATTTATTGTCCATCCCTAATTGCCCTTGAGAAGGTGGTGGTGAGTCACCTTCTTGAACCGCTGCAGTCCGTGTGGTGAAGGGACTCCCACAGTGCCTGTTAGGGAGGGAGTTCCAGGATTTTGACCCAGCGACGATGAAGGAACGGCGATATATAAGTCAGGATGTTGTGTGACTTAGAGGGGAACTTGCAGGTGGTGGTGTTCCCATGCGTCTGCTGCCCTTGTCCTTCTAGGTGGTAGAGGTCGCGGGTTTGGGAGGTGCTGCCGAAGAAGCCTTGGCGAGTTGCTGCAGTGCATCTTGTAGATGGTACACACTGCAGCCACGGTGCGCCGGTGGTGGATGGGAGTGAATGTTTAAGGTGGTGGTTGGGGCGCCAATCAAGCTTTGTCCTGGATGGTGTCGAGCTCCTTGAGTGTTGTTGAAGCTGCACTCATCCAGGCAAGTGGAGAGTATTCCCTCACACTCCTGACTTGTGCCTTGTAGATGGTTTTGGGGAGTCAGAAGGTGAGACACTCGCCGCAGAATACCCAGCCTCTGACCTGCTGTTGTAGCCATAGTATTTATGTGGCTGGTCCAGTTAAGTTTCTGATCAATGGTGACCCCCCAGGATGTTGATGGTGGGGGATTTGGTGATGGTAATGCCGTTGAATGTCAAGGGGCGGTGGTTAGACTCTCGCTTGTTGGAGATAGTCATTGCCTGGCACTTGTGTGGCGCGAATGTTACTTGCACTTATCACGTTATAGTAAAGCTTTAGAGCCCAGACCAAGTAGGTTCACCAGGATGATACTAGAGATGGGTAAGGTAGAGTTAGGATAGATTGTACACGGGTTGTGGAAGGAGATTAAGTGGATGGGGTAGAGATGGGAGACGATAGTTCTGAAGGGTTGTGATGAGGTGAATAAGGAAAGGTTATTTCCTCTGACTGGGGAGTCAGTGATGAGGGGCAGCGGTTTCAATTGGTCAGTAAGAGGGTGAGGAGAAATTTCTTTACGTTTGGTTTTTTGGAGCTCGGCCGCAGGGACTGGATGAGTGTCAACCCGAAATCGGGAGGTGTTTGATGGAAACTCTCGGCTCCTATGATGGTAATTGGTTAACAATGGACTTTGCCAGGCCCCGGATAAAGGCCTTGACCAGCAGAGCTCAATATTTATAAACAGAGGGCTCCAACTCCCCGCCGCACCTTACAAAATCATAAAAACATAATGGGCCGGATATTCCGATCCCTACGGGTGTGTACGCGCTGTGTACCCACCCGTAGGGACATCGGAAATGCCGGTTTTAGGCATGCACAGCACATGGGCTGGAAACCAGCATTTCCGATCTGTCAAGAAAGCTCTTGACAGATCCTCCGGCTGCCCGGGAGAAGGGCCTCTGCGGGCAGATAGTTCCGCTTTTTGGAGACCCTCTGCCCGCAGAAAACACTTACAATTCTTGCGCCTGGTAAAAGCGCCTGGCGTAAGGCCTGCTTTTACCAGGATAAGAGTTGAAAAAAGTTTTTTTTTAAATTCCACTGATTTATCATTTAAAAATACTTTAAAGAAAGGTAAGTTTATTTTTAGCCCCGTTAAAAACTTTAATTATTTTTTTCAAAAATTTAAATTTTTGTTTAAAAGTTAATTTATGTAATTTCAAGTCATTTTAAAAATGTGATTTAAAAACAAAATTTATTTGAAGTTTTACTATGTTTTGGGGGTGCTCTCCATTCATATATTTGACAGGTCTTCCTGTCAAATGTATGAAGGGAGATTCCCTTCTCTGATTGGTTACCCATGGCACACGTGATCCCAGGGACGCTGCGAACTGCCTGCGCCTCTGGGATACATGGGCCCTGCGCACCGGCAATTTGGAGAGGCCCAGCATCGGAACTGTGCGCGTCCCGGGAGCCCTCCGGTCTTGGCACAGATTTTTCCAGATCGCAGCCCTCTGCCCGCGGGAGGCCTGCGATCGAAATATCTGGGCCAATAAAGTGACTCACTAGCATGAATCGGGTGTACACGCGATTTACTCTTTGTACTCGGAAGAGATTACATTGTGCCTATGTCAACACAAGTCTACAGTGAGAGGCCATCTAAGTCACTGTCAGGGTAACGTGCCTTTTATCCGATTGACATGCTCACTGCTAAACTCAGTGCCAGTCACAGTTTGCAGCCCAATGCCTTAAACTAAAGTTGCCATTTAATTACCTTTCAGTAAAGTGCGTATCCACTGCTACCTAGTGGTGATTTTCAGTTAGTGCAACTCCTTCCACAGTCTGTTGACACTCGACCCTAACTCTACCCCACGTATTGAATCTTACCCTAACTCTACCACATCCACTAATCTCCATCCACAGCCTGCGAACACTTTACCCTATCATCGACTCTACCCACCCACTAAATCTCATCCATAGCTTGCGAACACTTTACCCTATCATCGACTCTACCAACCCACTAAATCTCATCCATAGCCTGCGTACACTTTACCCTATCATCGACTCTACCAACCCACTAAATCTCATCCATAGCCTGCGAACACTTTACCCTATCATAGACTCTACCCACCCACTTAATCTCATCCATAGCCTGCGTATACTTTACCCTATCATAGACTCTACCCACTGTAAAGTTTCCAAAATTTGCAGATCCCTAAAAATCTAAGGAAAAAGGACTTTGGAACTACCCCAGAGTGATAAAAATGCATTTGGGCCTAACATAAGGAATTTAAGACCAAAACCAAGCTTTGGCATTTTAAAAGGCTGGAATTCAAGCCCCAGCAAACATTAACATTTGGACAATAGGCCCTGGGAGAAGGCCGCCCCACCCAAAACACAGAACCCATTAAAGAGACGCATAAAGATAGGAGTGCTAGGCCCAGCAAGAAACCCAAAACATGAGGACAATGCATACTCCGATTAAACAACAGATCGACAGGACGCAAGCCATTTAACACTCAGTAAAAAGCCGTTACTGTTGACGAGGTCTTACAATGACCAGGATTTGATTTGGTTTAGCATAATTGAAGGCCCATCAAGCAGTTACAACAGTTCAGTAAGCCAAGTTAAACCCATCAAAACTTAACAAGCCCGCAAAACCAAGACAATGGAATGAACAGGCCTCAACTGAAACCAAATCACTTCAGCATGAAACCATCTTCAGTAAGGGGTTCTGAGAGCGGAAAGAACAAAGGAGTTGAACAAGTATAAAAGGGGGGCCTAATTCCCCAAGAGGCCCTCTCTCTCCGGACTCTCCCTCTCGGCTCTGTTCCAGAAGCAGCACATTCCAGGAAGACACTCGACGACCAGACCACCATCAACTTACCTGGCTGGATTTCACACTGTTAAAACCCCTGTTTGCTGAGCATTATCCCTGATCTCCTGAAACCGAAACCTAGCTAGATAGTGGGATTTTTGGGAGGGATAAGGGTTTTTGTATATTGTAATTCTCCCTCGCCTGTACCATGTGTTCCCCAACCTGTTTAAGTGTGAAGTGTGTTTTAAGTTTGTTACCTTTTTTCTTTTAATAAAAGTCAAAATTCTTTCATTAGAACCTGTGGTCTACTGCATCTTTATTCACAACCCCTAAATAAGTCCAAGGTCTGAACCTGGGGTGTGGGAGCGATTCGAACCGCTCACTGAGTCAGGGGTAAGGCTGACCCCTACCACCACCACCCCCTACACCCACCCATTAAATCTCATCCACAGCCTGCGTACACTTTACCCTATCATAGACTCTACTCACCCATTAAATCTCATCCACAGCCTGCGAACACTTTACCCTATCATAGACACTATCCCATCCAATTAATCTCATCCATAGACTGTGTACACTTTACCCTATCATAGACTCTACCCACTCACTAAATCTCCTTCCACAGCCTGTGTACACTTTATCCTAACTCAACCCACCCATTTAATCTCCTTCCACAGCCCGTGTACACTCTATCCTAACTCTATCCCACCCATGGCAAACAATGACATAGAACAGCAATGGGAAACATTTAAAATGGTGTTCAACAGAGTCCAGGAAAAATATATTCCACTAAAAAACAAGAACAAGATAAATACTAATGAGACACCATGGATGAAAAAAGCCATAAGGGAAAATTGGAGGGTAAGGAAAGAGGCATACATTAAGTACATGAACAGCAGGGGAGAGTACAATAAGGGAGAATACAAAGAGATTAGGAGAGAAGTCAAAAAAATAATTAGGAAGGCAAAGAGGAACTATGAAATTAAATTATCAAGGAACATAAAACAAAATAGTAAAATACTTTAGAGGCACATAAATAAAAAATGGAATGTCAGGATGGGAATAGGATCACTAAGGGATGAACAGAAAAATACCACAAGCAGCGATAGAGAGATGGCAGAAATATTAAATAATAACTTTGCTTCAGTGAGATAGAACAGGTGGACATGACATCGGATGATGAGATTAGTAATGAGATAAGAACATAAGAACATAAGAAATAGGAGCAGGAGTAGGCCATTCGGCCCTTCGAGCCTGCTCCGCCATTCAATGAGATCATGGCGGATCTTCTGCCTCAACTCCATTCACCGACTCTATCGCCATATCCCTTGATGCCCTTACTAGTCAGAAATCTATCGACTTCTGTTTTGAATATACCCAATGACTGAGCCTCCACAGCCCTCTGGGGTAGAGAATTCCAAAGATTCACCACCCTCTGAATGAAGAAATTTCTCCTCATCTCAGTCCTAAATGGCCGACCCCTTATTCTGAGACTGTGATCCCTGGTTCTAGACTCTCCAGCCAGGGGAAACATCCTCCCTGCGTCTACCCTGTCAAGACCTGTAAGAATTTTGTATGTCTCATTAACTTCCCCAGTACTATTTTTTTACTAATACTAATTTCTTTCAGCTCCTCATTCTCGCTAGACCCTTGGTTCTCCACTATTTCCGGGAAGTTTTTTGCGTTTTCTTCCGTGAAGACAGACACAAAGTATTTGTTTAATTTCTCTTCCATTTCCTTATTCCCCATTATAATTTCTCCTGTCTCAGCATGTAAGGGACCCATATTTACTTTCACTAATCTTTTCCTTTTTACATACCTATAGAAGGTTTTACAGTCAGTTTTTATGTCTCTCGCTAGTTTACTCTCATATTCTATTTTCCCTTTCTTTATCAATTTCTTGGTCCTCCTTTGCTGAATTCTAAAATCCTCCCAGTCCTCAGGCTCACTACACTTTTTGGTAACATTATCAGCCTCTTCCTTTGATCTAATACTATCTTTAACTTCTCTTGTTAGCCACGGTTGGACCACTTTTCCTGTGGGGGTTTTGTGCCTTAAAGGAATGTATATTTGTTGTAAATTATGTGTTAATTCTTGAAATGCTAGCCATTGCCCGTTTTTCAGGCCCAAAACGGACGACTACAAGTTGAATTTTTTAGTCTTTAAAGTGAAGAACCAAGGGCCATTTGAGTGACGTTTACTGACTGTATTAACCCCTAAGCTTATTAACTCCTTTAATATTTATTGGCGGTTCCTCTAGAGTCATTTAAGAGTGTGAATGGAGAAGATTATAGTGTTCTCTGGAGCCGAGCTCAAATCCAAAAAACTAAATAGGATCAGGAAATGTCATTTTATTTTGTGCTCATCAGGGCTGCTGTACCACACAAAGCCCACAGGTGGCGCTATTGAGGACAGGTGCTGAACACTGCCACCTGCAGGCACTCAGGGACACTTCAATTAAAGTTCAGGAAACGTTATTAAGCAGAGACACTCATTGTGGTAACGTAAATGGGGCAACTTTCGGAAAAGGCGTTAAACTGCGGTCCAGTCTCATGTGGATGTAAAAGATCCCTTTTTCGAAGAAGAGCAGGGGGAGTTCTCCCCAAAGTCCTGGCCAATATTTATCCCTCAATCAATGTCACAAAAAAAACAGATTATCCGGTCATTATCACATTGCTGTTTGTGGGAGCTTGCTGTGCGCAAATTGGCTGCCGCGATTCTTACATTCCAACAGTGACCTGCACTTCAAAACTACTCCATTGGCTGTGAAGCGCTTTGGTACGTGCTGAGGATGTGAAAGGCGCTATGTCAATGCAAGTTCTTTCTTTCTTTCCACCCCATCTGCATCAGGTCATGTTCTCTCCTGTATAATAGGCGCCGCAGTAAAGGCAGATCCCAGCACCTGTACTTGAACCCCGATTTTAACCTGGGGCGCGAGAGGCGGAGTTGGTGGGGGCAGAGGGGGGGGAGCGACAAGCTCGTACGGGCGCGATGGCGAGAGGTCACGGCCATTTTGACCCCCCCCCCCCCGGACTTCGTTACCCTATTCTGAATCGGACTGACGCCCGAGGCTGGCGGGAAGCGGACCCAAGAAAATGGCCGCCGGCAAGGTGAGTGGGGCGAGGCCCGAGGTGGAGCAGGGGCAAGGCGAGGGATGCCCCCTGGGGCCAGGGGAAGGCCCAGAGATTCCCAGTGTGGGCCCTCAGGGGGAACCTGGCTCCTCCTGGCCCACAAGGAAACCGTTATAAAACATTTAAAACTTCGCTGAACAGACCCTGGATCAAAAATGGCGGCGGATCTCGCAGGGGGCGGCCGGCTCTGCGAGCGACGCACGCGGCCTGGGGGTCAAAGTGTGCCCCGATTGTTAACCCCACGCATGCCCCGTTCTCGTCAGCTGCGATGGGAGGTTAATATTGGGACTTTAATTTCTAAGCTCGAGGAACAGCACCTCATCTTTAGATTGGGCGCTTTACAGCCTTCCGGCCTCAACATCGAGTGCAACAATTTCTGACCATAACCATTGTTTCGGACAGCAGGAGCGGCTAATGATTCTGCTGTTGCCATTTACACCTCCTCGAGACCCATCTTTTGTTTTGAAAATAGAAAATGCTGGAAATACTCAGCAGGTCAGGCAGGATCTGCGGAGAAACTATTTCCGCTGGTTGGGGATTCTAGGACTCAGGGGATATAGCTTAAAAACTAGAGCCAGTCTTCCAGGAGTGAAATTAGGAAAAACTGCAACACGCAAAGGGTGTTAGAAGTTTGGAACTCTCTTCCTCAAACGGCAATTGATGCTAGATCAATTGTTAATTTTAAACCTGAGATTGATAGCTTTTTGTTAATCAAAGATATTAAATGATATGGGGCAAAAGCGGGTTTTTGGAGTTAGGTCACAGATCAGCCGTGATCTCATTGAATGGCGGAACAGGCTCGAGGGGCTGAATGGCCTCCTCCTGTTCCTATGCTCTGATTGAGGGGAAGGAAGGGGTAATGGGGGGGGGGGGAAGAAGGTGGAATGCAGGGGAAGGAAGGGGGGAATGGATGGCAGGAAGGGTCGAATAGGCAATTGAAGTGGAGAGGATAATGATTGACCGAAGAGGAAGGGGAAATGAAGAGGAGAAGAGGAAGTGGGGAGGAGCTGGGAGGTGTGATATGAGGACAGGAAGTAGGGAGGAGCTGGGAGGTGTGATATGAGGACAGGAAGTAGGGAGGAGCTGGGAGGTGTGATATGAGGACAGGAAGTGGGGAGGAACTGGGAGGTGTGATATGAGGACAGGAAGTAGGGAGGAGCTGGGAGGTGTGATATGAGGACAGGAAGTGGGGAGGAGCTGGGAGGTGTGGTATGAGGACAGGAAGTGGGGAGGAACTGGGAGGTGTGATATGAGGACAGGAAGTAGGAAGGAGCTGGGAGGTGTGATATGAGGACAGGAAGTGGGGAGGAACTGGGAGGTGTGATATGAGGACAGGAAGTAGGAAGGAGCTGGGAGGTGTGATATGAGGACAGGAAGTGGGGAGGAGCTGGGAGGTGTGATATGAGGACAGGAAGTGGGGAGGAGCTGGGAGGTGTGATATGAGGACAGGAAGTGGGGAGGAGCTGGGAGGTGTGATATGAGGACAGGAAGTGGGGAGGAGCTGGGAGGTGTGATATGAGGACAGGAAGTGGGGAGGAGCTGGGAGGTGTGATATGAGGACAGGAAGTGGGGAGGAGCTGGGAGGTGTGATATGAGGACAGAAAGTGGAGAGGAGCTGGGAGCAGCACTATGAATGGGAAAGCAAGGAGAGATTCCGAGATTGAGTGAGGGGGAGGGAGTGCTGGGATGAACTGGGGCAGAGGGCAAAAATACTGGCTTGAACTGAAATGACGAGCAGGGAGTTCTCCCAGCGTCTTGGCCAACGTTGTAACCTCAAGCATCACCATCAACCACGCCAATTAACTGGTCATTCATCTCATTATTGTTTGTAGCATCTTGTTGGCTGCAAAATGGTTGCCTGTACATGACAACAGTGAGGGCTCTTCAAATAAATTTGTTGGATGTGACCCAAGAGCTGTGATAAGGCCGTCTATGAATTCAACAATTTGTATTTATATAGCACCGTTAATGTAGTAAAATGTCCCAAGGTGCTTCACAGGAGCGTTATCAAACAAAATTTGACACCGAGCCACATGTTAGAACCAAAAGCTTGGTCAAAGAGGTAGGTTTTAAGGAGCGTCTTAAAGGAGGAGAGAGAGGTAGAGAGGCGGAGAGGTTTAGGCAGGAAATTCCAGAGCTTAGGGCCCAGGCAGCTGAAGGCACGGCCGCCAATGGTGGAGCGATTAAAATCGGGGATGCTCAAGAGGCCAGAATTAGAGGAGCGCAGAGATCTTGGAGGGTTGTGGGGCTGGAGGAGGTTACAGAGATAGGGAGGGGGCGAGGCCGTGGAGGGATTTGAAACAATTATGAACATTTTAAAATCGAGCTGTTGCCAGACCGGGAGCCAATGTAGGTCAGCGAGCACAGGGGTGATGGGTGAACGGGACTTGGTGCGAGTTAGGACACGGGCAGCAGAGTTTCGGATGAGCTCAAGTTTATGGAGGGTGGAAGATGGGAGGCCGGCCAGGAGAGTATTGGAATACTTGAGATTAGAGGGAACAAATTCTTGGCTCAGTGGGCAGCACTCTCACCTCAAGCTCCATTGTAGGCTGACACTGCGGCGCGCTGCACTGTCGGAGGTGCTGAGTTTCGGATGAGACGTTAAACCGAGGCCCCATCTGCCCTCTCAGGTTGAATTTAAAAGATTCCATGGCAATACTTCGAAGAAAAGCAGGAGAGGTCTGGCCAATATTTATCCCTCAACCAACACCATTAAAACAGCTTAACAGCTCATGAACTTCATTGAGGTTTGTGGGGCCTTGCTGTGCGCAGATTGACAGCCACATTTCCACACAAAACAATCAGTGACTGCACGTCAAAAGTACTCGGCTGCCTGTAGAGCACTTTGAGATGCCTCATCCAGAAGTTGGCACCTCCGACAGTGCAGCGTTCCCTCAGTACTGCACTGGAGTGTCATGGTCTACAGAGCAGCAGTGATACCCGTCCTGCTGTATGCCTCAAAGACATGGACCATGTACAGCAGGCACCTCAAAGCACTGGGGAAGTACCACCAACGCTGCCTCCGCAAGATCCTGCAAATCCATTGGCAGGATAGGCACACCCACGTCAGTGTTCTCGCTCAGGCCAACATCCCCAGCATCGAAGCTTTGACCACGCTCGATCAGCTCCGATGGACGAGCCACATCGTCCGCATGCCCGATAGGAGACTCCCAAAACAAGCGCTCTACTCGGAGCTCCGGCACGGCAAGAGAGCCCCAGGTGGGCAGAGGAAACGCTTCAAGGACACCCTCAAAGCCTCCTTGAAAAAGTGCAACATCCCCACCGACACCTGGGAATCCCTGGCCCAAGACCGTACAAAGTGGAGGAGAAGCATCCGGGAAGGTGCCGAACACCTCGAGTCTCTTCACTGGGAGCAAGCGGAAGCCAAGCGCAAACAGCGGAAGGAGCGCACGTCAACCCAAGCACCCCACCCACCCGCCCCTTCAACCACTGTCTGCCCCACCTGTGACAGAGACTGTAGGTCCCACATTGGACTCATCAGTCACCTGAGAACTCATTTTTAATGTGGAAGCAAGTCATCCTCGGTTCCGAGGGATTGCCTAAGAAGGAAGGAAGGAAGGAAGGAGTGTCAGCCTAGATTATGTGCTTGAGTTCTTTATTCAGCACTCAACTCTCATCTGTGGCTCCCAGCGGCTCTTGAGGATTGAGTCATCCTGACTCCATGCCACCACTGGAAGCTGGCCTGTGTGGGCGAGATGGGAATATAGAGCCCTGCCCTCACCGTCCTCACCTCTGGGCGCATTGGATACCCTGCGCACAGACACTCCAGCACTTGGTGGATCTGCTGTTAGAATAGGACCGGCAACAGTTCTTGAGTATGTTATACAAGAGCAAAATACTGCGGATGCTGGAAATCTGAAATAAAAACAGAAAATGCTGGAAATACTCAGCAGGTCAGGCAGCATCTGTGGAGAGAGAAACAGAGTTAACGATTCAGGTCGATGACCTTTCGTCAGACGAAATATGAATAGGTGTGGAGGTCACAGAGTAGTTGTCATGGGTGACTTCAACTTTCCAAATATTGATTGGAACCTTTATGGGTCAAACAGTTCGGATGGGATAGTTTTTGCACAGTGTGTGCAGGAGGGTTTCCTGACACAATATGTGGATAGGCCGACAAGATCTGGGGCCACGTTGGATTTGGTACTGGGTAATGAACCGGGCCAAGTGTTTGATTTGTATATGGGAGAGCACTTTGGAGATAGTGACCACAATTCGGTAACGTTCACTATTGCAATGGAGAGGGATAGGGCCATACGGCAGGGCAGGGTTTATAATTGGGGGAGGGGTAATTATGATGCGATTAGGCAACAATTAGGGAGTATAAGATGGGAACAGAAACTATCAGGGAAAGGCACAAACGAAAAGTGGAGCTTTTTCATGGAGCAATTACTGCGTGTCCTTGATAGGTATGTCCCTGTCAGGCAGGGAGGAAATGGCCGAGTGAGAGAACCATGGTTCACAAAAGAGGTTGAATGTCTAGTCAAGAGGAAAAAGGAAGCGTATGTAAGGATGAGAAAACAAGGTTCAGTTGGGTCGATTGAGGGGTACAAGGTAGCAAGGAATGAGCTAAAAAAAGAGCTTAGGAGAGCTAGGAGGGGGCATGAAAAGTCCTTGGCGGGTCGGATCAAGAAAAACCCCAAGGCCTTTTACTCTTATGTGAGAAATAAATGAATGACCAGGGTGAGGGTAGGGCCGGTCAAGGACAGTAGTGGGAACTTGTGCATGGAGTCAGAAGAGATAGGAGAGGTGATGAATGAATACTTTTCGTCAGTGTTCACCGAGGAGAGAGGCCATGTTCTTGAGGATGAGAGTGTGATAAAGGTGGATAGGCTGGAGGTGGTAGATGTTCTGAGGGAAGATGTTTTAGCAATTTTGAAGAACCTGAGGGTCGATAAGTCCCCTGGGCCAGATGGGATATATCCTAGGATTCTTTGGGAGGCAAGGGAGGAGATTGCAGAGCCTCTGGCTTTGATCTTTGGGTCCTCACTGTCCACGGGAATGGTGCCAGAGGACTGGAGAGTGGCGAATGTTGTTCCTCTCTTCAAGAAAGGAAATAGGAATGACCCTGGTAATTATAGGCCGGTTAGTCTTACTTCGGTGGTTGGTAAGATAATGGAAAAGGTCCTGAGGGATAGGATTTATGACCATTTGGAAAGGGGCAACTTAATCAGGGATAGCCAACACGGATTCGTGAAGGGTAAGTCTTGCCTAACAAATTTGATTGAATTCTTTGAGGAGGTAACTAAGTGTGTAGATGAAGGTAGAGCAGTTGATGTCGTATACATGGATTTTAGTAAGGCGTTTGATAAGGTTCCCCATGGTCGGCTCATGAAGAAAGTAAGGAGTTGTGGGATAGAGGGAAATTTGGCCGATTGGATAAGTAACTGGCTATCTCATAGAACATGATGCGAGCACCGCGCAACAATCGCCAGGCAGGATTGCTACCTCCCAGTCGGGGAACACTTCAGCAGTCAAGGACATTCAGCCTCGGATCTGCGGGTAAGCGTTCTCCAAGGCAACCTTAGAAACACACGACAACGCAAAATCATCGAGCAGAAACTGATAGCCAAGTTCCGAACTCATGAAGACGGTCTCAATCGGGATCTTGGGTTTATGTCACGATACATGACGTGATCCGGACTCGAGTCGTCGTTAGCTTGTTCACAGATGTGATTCCCAGTAAAAAAGTAAAAATTTTCCCAGTAAAAAAGTAAATTTTTTTTAAAGCTTTTCGTTTTACATACAGACGGCAGCTTTTGACACGTTGGAACCCCTGCGACTACACCTCATTGTCTCAGTTGTATCTTGCTATGTCTTTTGATGTGGTACCTTCCTGGCTGACTTAATTAACTTTATCACACCTCGGCAGATAGTCAGGATGATTTAATTTATTGGTCTGCAATTGTAAAGTACACATGCTTTTTTTTCCATCTATATATGCTCTGGCGATTCTGTATCCAATTTACTTCACCTGAGGAAGGAGTGATAGCTCCGAAAGCTTGTGATTTCAAATAAAACTGTTGGACTATAACCTGGTGTTGTGCGACCTCTCAATTTTATCTCATAGAAGGCAGAGGGTGGTGGTGGATGGAACATTTTCGGACTGGAGACCAGTTACCAGCGGTGTGCCACAGGGGTCGGTGCTGGGTCCTCTGCTATTTGTGATTTTTATCAATGACTTGGAGGAGGGGACTGAAGGGTGGATCAGTAAATTTGCTGATGACACCAAGATTGGTGGAGTAGTGGATGAGGTGGAGGGCTGTTGTAGGCTGCAAAGAGACATTGATAGGATGCAGAGCTGGGCCGAAAAATGGCAGATGGAATTTAACCCTGATAAGTGCGAGGTGATTCATTTTGGTAGGGCAAATTTGAATAAGGATTACAGGGTCAACGGCAGGGTTCTGAGGAACGTGGAGGAGCAGAGGGATCTGGGGGTTCATATCCACAGATCTCTGAAGGTTGCCACTCAAGTGGATAGAGCAGTAAAGAAGGCCTATGGTGTGTTGGCGTTTATTAACAGAGGGTTTGAGTTTAAGAACCGTGAGGTTATGCTGCAACTGTACAGGACCTTGGTGAGACCACATTTGGAATATTGTGTGCAGTTCTGGTCACCTCACTATAGGAAGGACGTGGAAGCATTGGAAAGAGTGCAAAGGAGATTTACCAGGATGCTGCCTGGTTTGGGGGGGAGGTCTTATGAGGAAAGATTGAGGGAGTTGGGGCTTTTCTCTTTAGAGCGGAGGAGGATGAGAGGCGACTTAATAGAGGTTTATAAGATGATGAGGGGGATAGATAGAGTGGATGTTCAGAGACTATTTCCTCGGGTAGAGGCAGCTGTTACAAGGGGGCATAACTATAAGGTGCATGGGGGGAGATATAGAAGGGATGTCCGAGGTAGATTCTTTACTCAGAGAGTGGTTGGGGTGTGGAATGGACTGCCTGCTGTGATAGTGGAGTCGGACACTTTAGGAACTTTCAAGCGGTTATTGGATAAGCACATGGAGCACACCAGAGTGATAGGGAGTGTGATAGCTTGATCTTGGTCTCGGACAATGCTCGGCACAACATCGAGGGCCGAAGGGCCTGTACTGTGCTGTACTGTTCTATGTTCTATGTTCTATAGATGCTGCCTGACCTGCTGAGTATTTCCAGCATTTTCTGTTTTTATTTCTTGAGTATCTTATCCTGACTATCTGAGTCTTTGGTGGTGCAGCTTAACAGAGGACCGCTGGCCAGGACATTGGTGAACTCCCTACTCTTTATTCCAATATGAGCTCACGGTGTTGGGGGCAATATATTAGCACGGATAGAGGATTGGCTAACTAACAGAAAAGAGAGTCGAGATAAATGGGTCATTTTTCAGGTTGTCAAACTGTCAATCTTTCTTTCCCTCCCCCTGCACAGTAAGGTGCAAGAACCCTGCTTGATCTGCTCCCCTTTCTTAGCCCTGTTCTCAGGCCAATTGACGTGAATCCATTGCTACCCAGACTGAGAATGGTTATAGAGTCATTGGATCATATACAGCATAGAATGAGGCCATTCGGCCCATCATACCTGTGCTGGCTCTTTGGTAGATCTCTCCAATTAGTCCCGCTTCCCCGCTCTTTCCCCATAGCCCTGTAATATTTTTCCCTTCAAGTATTTATCCAATTCCCTTTTGAAAGTTACCATTGAATCTGCTTAGAAGCATAGAAGATAGGAGCAGGAGTAGGCCATTTGGCCCCTCGAGCCTGCTCTGCCATTTAATGAGATCATGGCTTCCCCCGGCCTTTCAGGCAGCGGGTTCCAGATCATAACAACTCGCTGCATAGTTTTTTTCCCCTCACGTCGAAAAATATCATATCGTGCCCAGATAATCTGTCTTTGGTGGTGCAGCTTAACAGAGGACCGCTGGCCAGGACACTGGCGAACTCCCTACTCTTTATTCCAGTATGAGCAGGCGGACAGCACCTCGCTTTAACGTCTCATCCCAAAGACAGCACCGCCAACGATGTAGCACTCCCTCAGTGCTGCACTGAAGTGTCAGTCTGGGATTATGGGCCCACGTCTGTAATCGGGCCTGAGAGTACAACCAACTGAGCCAAGTTGGCAGTGCAGCGGCACTAATGGCCTCGATTTTAACTCCCGTTGCCTGGCAGAAGCTGGGCGGGGCTGGGGCAGTTAAATTAAGGGCAGGGACTTAAACCTGCTGTTTCAGGCAAGTAAGCGGGACACCCGCAGGAAGGCAGCGGGGTCTTTCTTTAAATAGGCGGGTCGCGTCCCATTGACGTCATCATCAATTTAGTGGGAGGGCCCGAGCGGGGGTTGTGGGTGGTGGGGGGGGGAGAGGGGGGTGCGGGGAATGAGAGCTTCCCCACCCCCCCCCTCAGGCCAGACTCCGGGAGGGGGATCGTGGGCCAGAATATTTATATCTCGGTTTCCTTGCGGGTGAAGGGAAGGGCAGGAGGAGTTCCCCCGAGCCTCACAAAGAAACCTTGGGCCTCTCTCACCACGAGCACATAATCCAGGCCGGCCCTCCCAGCGCAGTGCCGAGGGAGTGCCGCACTGTCGGAGGTGCCGTCTTTCGGATGAGACGTTAAACCGAGGTCCCCCGTCTGCCCTCTCAGGTGGACGTAAAAGATCCCACGGCCACTATTTGAAGAAGAGAAGGGGGGAGTTCTCCCCGGTGTCCTGGGGCCAATATTCATCCCTCAATCAACATAACAAAAAACAGACGATCTGGTCATTATCACGTTGCTGTTTGTGGGAGCTTGCTGTGCGCAAATTGTGCGCTGTATTTCCTATATTACAACAGTGGCTATGTCATTGGCTGTGAAGCGCTTTGGGACGTCCTGAGGTCATGAAAGGCACTGTATCAATGCAAGTCTTTAAAAGTGACCGTGAAGCTGTGATTGTGATTTTAAATAAACCCCCAACTGGTTCACTCCTGCCCTTCAGGTAAGGACACCTGCCGTCCTTACCAGGTCTGGGCCTATATATGTGACTCTGGTCCCCACACCAAGGTGGTTGACTCTTAACAGCCCTGTGAAGTGGCCTCAGTTGTACCAAACCCGCTCACCTTCACCACACGGACTGCAGCGGTTCAAGAGGGTGGGGCCCACCACCACCACCTCTTCTCAAGGGGCAACTAAAGGGGATGGGCGCTAAACGTCGGCCTTGCCAACGACGCCCACATCCCGAGAATGAAAATTAAATTAAAAAGAATAAAGGTGCATCAATATCCCTTGCATCAACTTCACGAGCCGTGCATTATTAGCACTCGGCCACCAGATGGCGGCGGAGCTCAAGGCAATGATCTCCGTCGCCCGCAGGTCACGGGAGCTTGTTCCCTCAGCTTCAGGCCGGGAGCCTGAACTTGGAACAGTTTCTAAGCTCGGGACACCTCGCCGCCCGTCCGGCCTGAAACTGAGTCAGGAAGGTCCGAGCTGCCATTTCCTCGCCTGGGCAGAGTTAGCGAACAGTAGGAGGGCAGCAGCTCACCGTTCTGTTAATTGGCCTCAGTGCCTCGGCTGGACAACTCTGGTTGGGCATATTCCTGGAGGTTTAATTACATGACCTCCCGCCTCACACCACCTCCCCCCCCGCCCCCCTTCCCCACATTCCCATCATTTGTCTCCAGGAACACCGTCTTCCCACTTCCCAACTCTTGCCTAATTGGATTAATCTTGACTGTGAGTGAAACAGCCCGTTCTTTTCCCCCCATCTCCAATATTTTTAATCACTAATAAATGAAAGAGTCCATGGAAAATGTAAAAAAAACCCTACAATTTTGTTTCATGCCCGTATGATTTTTCTCTCCCGGGTTTTTTGCTCGCAGTAGCGACCAGGAGATTAATCTTCAATTCCTGGAGACTCCAGGCCAATCCTGGAGGGTTGGCGACTCACGGCAGTGTCCCCGAGCGGATTCACCGCTCCTGATCGCCTCCTACTGAGCTCTGCTTGAAGGTGCCCCTCGGATGGAAATCAAGTGAGAAGCAGATTGGCTTCGCTGCTCCCGACGTTTGGGCTCACGCACCAGCACGGACTCTCCAGCAAGCACTGGGGTTCGTTTCCAGAGGAATAGAATTTAACAGCAGAGGAGTTAATGTTAAACTTGTAAAGAACCTTGGTCAGCCCGCACTTGGGGTGTTGTGAACAGTTGCGGTCTCCGTATTATAAAAAGGATGATCCCAAGAACTGAGAGGTTATAACTATCAGGAAAGGTTGAACAGACTGGGGCTCTTTTCTCAAGAAAAGAGAATGCTGAGGGGGCGACCTGATAGAGGCCTCTGAGATTATGAAGGGGTTCAATAAGGTAGACATCGAGATGTTGTTTCCACTTGTGGGGGAGTCCAAAACTAGGGGCCGTAAATATAAGCTAGTCACTAATAAATTCAATAGGGAATTCAGGATAAACTTCTTTACCCAGAGAGTGGTGAGAATGTGGAACTCGCACCACAGGGAGTGGTTGAGGCAAACAGCACAGATGCATTTAAGGAAGTTAGATGAGGGAGAAAGGAATAGAAGGATATGTTGATGGAGTGAGATGAAGTAGGGTGGGAGGAGGCTCGTGTGGAGCACAAACACCGACATGGACCTGTTGGGTCGAATGGCCTGTTTCTGGGCTGTCCATTCTATGTATCGAGGTTGGCCTCGGCCTGTACGCCTCATCTCCCACCCCTCCCCCCATCAACAGATCTTGTCCCCACTTCCTGTCAGATTCCAACTGTTAATCTCCCCATTTTTTGTGTCACATTTTCTGAGTGGTCGCACATGCTCAGTACAATCTGGAACGGTCTGATTGCTGGTAAGGGTCGGGGGACGGGGGGGGTGGTGCGAGAGGGAACCATGTCAAACACTGCAAGGATCAACCCTCAACAAACACACACAAGCTACAAATGCTGGGAGATGTGGTGAAAGACGGAGGCGTTGATGATGATTGGGAGTTTATAACATGATGCAGTCTAAGGCTCGTCTTTCTTTCCTCGTAGTTTACTTTCTGTATCGCTGAGGTATTTGCTTAATCGCGCACCAACTGTTATTGGACAAAGGGGCTCCCAATCGAATGTGGGAGGTGGGCTAGTGAGCAGCTAGGCCTCTGCCAATGCTCTTCTCCTTGAACAAGGGGATAAAAGACACCCTTTGCTCTGATTTCTTCTCCCGTCCTTCTTGCCGGACGGTCAGCTTCTACGACCTGCCCGCTGCCCGCCCCGCCTCCTCTCCCCTCCCAGATGACGTCAAGGGGAGGGGGTGGACTAGTGGTGTGTGGGATCATGGACACAGCCCGTGTGCTTGATCACACAAAGCTCAAAGAAGCCGATTTAGGCGGGTTATAGGGTGACGGGAAAGTCTGGGGAGATCGTCCAAAGTAAGGGTTTGCAATTTTGCCGCTTGATGTGAGGAAGCCCGTTTGATTGGCACCCCATCCACCACCTTAAACATTCACTCCCTCCACCACCGGCGCACCGTGGCTGCAGTGTGTCCCATCTACAAGATGCACTGCAGTAACTCACCAAGGCTTCTTTGCAGCACCTCCACTACCCGCGACCTCTTCCACCTAGAAGGACAAGGGCAGCAGGCACACGGGAACACCACCACCTCCAAGTTCCCCTCCAAGTCACACACCATCCTGACTTGGAAGTATATCGCCGTTCCTTCATCTTCGCTGGGTCAAAATCCTGGAACTCCCTCCCTAACAGCGCTGTGGGAGTACCTTCACCACACGGACTGCAGCGGTTCAAGAAGGCGGCTCACCATCACCTTCTCAAGGGCAATAAATGCTGGCCTCGCGTCGCCCACATCCCAGGAACGATATTTTTTTAAGCGTTAAAGTGTCCGACAAAAATTCCACCCCTCCACTAGTTTAGGAAAGCTTTTTAGCCCCATTGTGTTAACTCTGCTGACCCGTATTCACACGGCGCAAATTTCGCGCGCGTAACTGTAAACGTACGGATTAATCTTTTGATTTTTGAATCAATTTCCTGCACCCTCTGCCCCTCCCCCGGGTCAGGTCTCACGGTTGCTAGGACGCCCTGTGACATCACTGACAGGAAGTGTCACCATGGGTCCCAGAGTGACTCAGTTAAAGACACTGAGGGGGTTGTGGGGGCGGAGAGGGGAAGGGAAGGGAGCCAATACTTCGAGCCAAACTAAGAGCCAATCTGGAGATGTGCTGTCCTGGGAAATCACACTTACCAGCTGGGTACATTATGGCTGAGAGCCATACCTATTCCTCCTGATAGTCAATGTGAAGCCAACACTGGTACAAGGAACTGCTATTAACCAAACTGGCTGCTAGCTGGTATATAATTAAATTTGTAATTTTTTTTCTCCCTTTTAGTTCATTTTCCTACTTTTAAGTTATGCTTTATTCCGTCACAAACTCTGTCCCCCCCCCCCCCGCGACCCCCTTCCCTCTCTCTGGTCAGTGTCTGAGGCTGAACCAGACTGTTTGCAACCTCAGCGGTTTCTGTTGTTATTTCGGATTTCCAGCATCCGCAGCATTTTGCTATCGTGTTTGCAACCTCGGCCCCCTAATTGATCCTGAGCTGAGCTTCCGACCACATAGCCCCTCCATCACCGAGACCGCCTACTTCCACCTCCGTAACATCGCCCGTCTCCGCCCCTGCCTCAGCTCTTCTGCTGCTGAAACCCTCATCCATGCCTTTGTTACCTCTGGACTTGACTATCCCAACGCACTCCTGGCCGGCCTCCCACATTCCACCCGACGTAAACTTGAGCTCATCCAAAACTCGGCTGCCCCATGTCCTAACTCGCACCAAGTCCCGTTCGCCCATCACCTCTGTGCTCGCTGACCTACATTGGCTCACTTGTTTTCAAATCCTTCCCAAAGACCTCGCCCCCTCCTTATCTCTGTAACCTCCTCCAGCCCCACAACCCCGCACCCCCACCTGCCCCCCCCCCCCCCCCCGAGATATCTGCGCTCCTCTAATTCTGGCCTCTTGCGCATCCCCGATTTCCATCGCTCCACCATTGGCAGCCGTGCATTCAGCTGCCTGGGCCCTAAGCTCTGGAATCCCCTGCCTAAACCTCTCCACCTCTCTCTCCTCCTTTAAGACGCTCCTTAAAACCCACCAAACTTTTGGTCACCTGTCCTAACATCTCCTTGTGTGGCTCGGTGTCAATTTTTCTTTGATAAACGCTCCTGTGAAGCGCCTTGGGACGTTTTACTACGTTAAAGGCGCTATATAAATACAAGCTGTTGTTATCTAGAGTGGTTTCTTGGCAGGAACTCTACCACGGCACAGCACTCACTCCGCCTTTGAACGGATATTACCATCAAATCTTTGTAACAAGTTTCAACTTGAAGGAACTTCCTGAGGATGAGGCTATCACTGAACTATTTTCACAAAAAAAAATCTCCCTCAAATCTCTGGGCTTGAGGTGAAACGGAATCAGGCAGCGTATAGCACAGAAATTTGACTACAAAACAAATACATATTTCACCGTGCTTCCTCTCCAACAGAATAGGGATCAGGCTCCAGATGTGGCCCGTGTTGGTATCACAAGGGGTGAGGGGAGAGAACCAGAAATGTTGGCACGGAGCCAGCAGAAGCCTTGGTCCGAACCTACCCGACTGCCAACCACCTTAAAAGCTAATTGCACGGGGGACGTTTGACCACCTGGCTGTTAGTCATTAGCAATGATCGAAAGCAGTGGCTAGCACTCCTCGCCTCTGAGTCAGAAGCTGGTGGGTTCCAGTCCCGCCCCAGAGACCTGAGCGCATAATCCAGGCCGACACTCCCAGTCCAGCGCTGCGCCGTTGGAGGTGCCGTCTTTCGGATGCAGACGTGAAACCGAGGCCCCGTCTTCCCTCTCAAGCGAAGGTAGACGATCCCACGGCCACTATTTCGAAGAAAAGCAGGGGGGGGGGGAGTTATCCCCAGTGTCTTGGGGCCAATATTTATCCCTCAATCAACATCGCTAAAAAAAAATACACCTGGTCAGTATCGCATTGCTGTTTGTGGGACCTTGCTGTGCGCAAATTAACTGCTGCGCAATCCTACCAGTGTTAACAATTAATGAATTATAACGCTTCACCCTCAAGTAGAAAAAACAGTTATAAAAACAAGTCACAGATGTGTTTCACAGTCCCTTTCCAGATGCAATTTAATCTTTTAATCTTCATCTTAATATTCCCAGCTCAATTGATATTGAGTCATTTTTTGCAATAAGCCAGTTGTTTTGTACATGAGTGTGATGGCGTACTGGAAGCGGCAGATGTGATGGGAGACAGACACACTGCAATGTAGCAATTAACAAAAGAAGTCCGCACGCGACAATGTGTCGCCAGAACAGCAGAGGAGAGGTCAGAGAGGAGTCTGGTCCGAACCGTGCACTGCTGTGGTCAGACTGCGGCCTGATTCCCACGCCCTGCTCTGGACACCAAGGAGATAATCAACAATAACAACTGGCATTTATCTAGCGCCTTTAATGTCGCATAATATCCCGAGGCTCACCACATGAGCGTTATCAGACAAAACAAATTGGCATCGAGCTAAAGAAGTAGGTTTTTCAGCAGAGTCTTACAGGTGGAGAGAGAGGTCGAGAGGCGAAGAGAGAGAGAGAGAGTCAGCGAGGTGGAAAGGTTTATGGAGGGAGTTCTAGAGCTTAGAACCTAGACGGTTGAAGGCACGGCCGCCAACGGTGGAGCGATTAAAATCGGGGATGGACAAGAGGCCGGAATTGGAGGTGCGCAGAGATCTCGGAGGGTTGTCGGGCTGGAGGAGGTTACAGAGATAGGGAGGAACAACGCCATGGAGTGATTTGAACGCGAGGACGAGCATTTTAAAATCGAGGCGTTGCCGGACCGGGAGCCGGTGTAGGTCAGCGAGCACAGGGGGTTGATGGGTGAACAGGACTTGGTGCGAGTTCGGACACGGGCCAGCAGAGTTTTGGATGAGCTGAGGTTTATTTGGAGGCTGTTCGGTGGAAAGCAGCGGGATTAACCCCAGTATCAAAGAGGTGATGAAAGCCCAAGGAAGCTTTCGGTCTTGAATGGAAGCAACTGAGGAGACCTTAAGTGATGAGCACTGAGAGGTGAATGACCACTCGTAACTTCTGAAATGACCTTAAAACCAACTGTAAAAAAAATACTAACATTTAAAACAGAAGCTGGTTTTTTTTTACAAAGCATTAGGAAGTAATCAGCTGTGTTTTTGCGTGCGCGCTTTGTCCACAGTTGGGGGCTACAGCCGTGTATTGGATGTCACTGGTTGTGGGAGCTGTGGCTCAGTTGGAGGTACGGTAGCATAGTCATTATGTTGCTGGACTAGTAATCCAGAGGCCTGGACTAATGATCTCAGCGACGTGAGTTCAAATCCCACCACAGCAGCTGGGGAAATTGTTAAATTCAGTTAATTAAATAAGTCTTAGATAATTAATTAATTAAATAAAGCTAGTATTAGCAATGGTGACCATAGAAACTACCAGATTGTTGTGAAAACCTATCTGGTTCACTCATGTTCTTTAGGGAAGGAAATCTGCTGTCCTTACCCGGTCTGGCCTATATGTGACTCCAGACCCACAGCAATGTGGTCAACACTTACTTAACTACCCCTCTGAAATGGCCCAGCAAGCCACTTGGTTGTATAAGGAGGCTCACCACCACCTTCTCAAGGGGCAGTTAGGGATGGGCAATACAATGCTGGCCTTGCCAGTGATGCCCACATCCCATGAACGAATAAAAAAAAAGTTGGTAGCACTCCCGCATCTAAGTCAGATGGTGTGGGTTCAAGCCCACCGCCCCCCACCACCCGCTTCAGAGACTTAACCACATAATCTAGGCTGACACTTCCAGCGCAGTACTGAGGGAAGCGCTGCACTGTCGGAGATGGTGTCTTTTGGATGAGACGTTAAACCAAAGCCCCCTCGGGTGGACGTAGAAGATCCCACGGCACTATTTCGAAGTAGAGCAGGGGAGTTCTTCCCGGTGTCCTGGCCAATTTATATCCCGCAGCCAACATCACTAAAAGCCAGATGATCTGGTGATTATCACATTGTTGTTTTTGGGAGCTTTCTGTGCGCAAATTGGCTGCTGCGACTATTAGAACAGTGTCTACACTTCAAAAGTACTTCATTGGCTGTAAAGCACTTTGGGACATCCTGAGGTCATGAAAGGCGCTATAGAAATGCAAGTTCTTTCTTTTTTTTTCTTCTAACAATTCAGAGAATGAAGAATAATTCAGATCCAGTGATGCAGCCAACAGTTGCCCGACCGCTGGAGGCAGCTTCAAGGTCGTTACAACCCACCTGTCATCCCCTCAGAGCACCATCAAGAACCCAATTCCCAGATCCCGACCGACAGGAACAGGGACAGGGGTCCGTGAGAGTGGAGGGGTCCAGGCGTAGAAGGGAATAGGCTGCCCCATCTCGTACAGAGTCCACGTCCTCCCACTCAATCACAAGCTGGCCCCCAGGCACTCCCGTCAGGTCACAACTCTACAACTCTTGTCCTCTTGGCAATGGCGTCACATTGTTCTTGTCACCTCTGTTGTTGTTCTGTTGTTGGTCTTGTGTTATTTATTGCTCTTTATTACACTTCTTGTTGTTGCTGTTAAATAATTCTGTGAGAAGTCCTTTGCAACTTTTTTTGAGCAATTTTAAAAATGTTTAACGTGTTTGCAGTTGCTCATTATCTTATTCAATGTTGTTTAGAACTTTCTGATACTTTGAAAAAGTTTGCTACCTCTTGATCAAATCTACTTTTACAACGGTTGTCAAAAGAGAACTGGAGCTATACTTTTTAAAAGGAACTACGACTTTTAAATTGACTACCTCAAGCCAGCGTTTCCACTGCTGCTCAGTTCACAGGCACTGTGGAATGTGCAATTGGCGTCCCCCTTGTCCCCGCCCACCTTTGTAACCTCCTCCAGCCCTACAAACCTCCCAGATCTCTGCGCTCCTCCAATTTTGGCCTCTCATCCATCCCAGATTTTCATCACTCCATCGTTGGCGGCCGTGCCTTCAGGTGCCTGGGCCCTAAGCTCTGGAATTCCCTCCCTAAACCTCTCCAACTCTCTCCCTCTCTCTCCCCCTTTAAGACGCTCCTTAAAACCTACTTTGACCAAGCTTTTGGTCACCTGCCCTAATATCTCCTTATGTGGCTCGATCTCAAATTTTGTTTGATAATCGCTCCTGTGAAGCGCCTTGGGACGTTTTACTACATTAAAGGCGCTATATAAATACAAGTTGTTTTTGTTATTATTATTAATAAAGTCGTAAAGATTTGCAAGGTTTATTGTCAACTCTTCCTCATGTGATTGCACAGTTTCTCGATTTCATGTGTGTTGATTGTGTGGAATGTTGTTGTTTAAACTGTGGTACTAATTAAAAGTCCCACCATTTCACGTTGAATGCTTGCTTGGCCTTCCTTTTGTTCACCCCATGCTGGGGAACCATTCAACGGACACGTTCAGGACTTCCTGGTCCACTGCGATTCTGCTGGTAAAAGACCTGCAAGGTGGCGGAGGTGGAGACGTCCGACGGCTATCGTTGTCCGAATGGCCAAGCCACCAACAGCCGTCTTGCCGCCCCGCCTGCTGCAGCCGTGCCTTCCTTCGAGGAGTGGGGGGGGTAGGAGGGTTTGGGGATGTACGACGACCCATAAGAATATAAGAACATAAGAAATAAGAGCAGGAGTCGGCCATACGGCCCCTCGAGCCTGCTCCGCCATTCAATAAGATCATGGCTGATCATCGACCTCAACTCCACTTTCCCGCACGATCTCCATATCCCTTGATTCCCCTAGAGTCCAAAAATCTTTCGATCTCAGCCTTGAATATACTCAAAGACTCAACATTCACAGCCCTCTGGAACAGAGAATTCCAAAGATTCACAACCCTCTGAGTGAAGAAATTCCTCCTCATCTCAGTCTTAAATGGCCGACCCCTTATCCTGAGACTGTGACCCCTGGCCCCCAACAACATCCAGGTCGGCATCTCCAGTTCTCGACTTCTAGGTTAAGGGTCAGCCCTTCCCGCAGGGCAAAATTGTGCAGTGGGCAGCAGATCAGCACAATCCTGACCACTTTACTAGACATGTACTGCAAGACATTCAGGAAAGATAGGGAAGGACAGAAGGAGGAGAGGTAGCAGTTTTAATTAAGGAAGATATTACAGTGCTAGAAAGAGGGGTCAAATACAGAATCTATTTGGTTGGAGTTAAGAAACAATAAAGGAGCGATTACACTACTTGGTGTATTTTATAGACAACCAAATAGTGGGAAGAAGATAGAGGAGCAGATTTGCAGGGAAATTATTGAGAGTTGCAAGAACTATAGAGTCGTGATAGTGGGAGACTTTCTCTACCCCAATATTGAATGGGGCAGTGATTGTGTTAAGGGCAGAGAAGGGGAGGAATTTCTGAAGTGTGTTCAGGACAACTTTCTTGATCAGTACGTTTCCGGCCCAACGAGGAAGAAGGCATTGCTGGATCTTGTCCTGGGGAATGAGGTGGGTCAAGTGGAGAATGTCACAATGGAGGAGCACCAGGGAAAAGGTAATTTTATCGGTGTTGTTGAGGTTAACGGGCAGAAATCATCCAGCAATCGGAACTTGTGGCGTATCTCTTTTACGCCGCAAATTGCTGGATTTTTTACCAATTACTAATGGTGAGAGCTGTTAATGCGTCATTAAGAACATAAGAAATAGGAGCAGGAGTTGGCCATACGGCCCCTCAAGCCTGCTCCACCATTCAATAAGATCATGGCTGATTTTTGACCTCAACTCCACTTTCCTGAACTATCCCCATATCCCTTGATTCCCCTAGAGTCCAAAAATCTATCGATCTCAGCCTTGAATATACTCAGCGACTGAACCTCCACAACCCTCTGGGACAGAGAATTCCAAAGATTCACAACCCTCTGAGTGAAGAAATTCCTCCTCACCTCGGTCTTAAATGGCCGACCCCTCATCCTGAGACAGTGCCCCCTAGTTCTAGACTCTCCAGCCAGGTGAAACAACCTCTCAGCATCTACCCTGTCAATCCCCCTCAGAATCTTATATGTTTCAATGAGTTCACCTCTCATTCTTCTAAATTTCAAATAGTATAGGCCCAATCTACTCACTCTCTCCTCACAGGACAGCCCTCTCTCTCATCCCAGGGATCAATCTAGTGAACCTTCATTGCAGCCCCTCTAAGGCAAGTATATCCTTCCTTAGGTACGGGGACCAAAACTGTACACAGCACTCCAGGTGTGGTCTCGCCAAAGCGCTGTACAATTATCCCAGCAAGCTGCACGTCTATCATCCTCTGTCAATTATTCCCTTTTTCTCTCTCAACATCTGTCTTTCAGCCTCTATCTTGTTCTCCCTAACTCTCTCTCCATGTGTCTTTCTCTACCTCTATCTTGCGCTCTCCAATTCTTTTTCTATCACTGCTTTCCCTCTGTCTCTCTCTTCCTCTGTCTCCAGTCCTTTTATATCTCTTAGCCTCTACATCCTCCTAATTTCTCACTATCTCTTCCCTTGTTTCTCCCTCTCTGTCTAGCTCTCTCCCTGTCTGTGAGTGTCTCTCTTTGCTTCTGTCTCTCCCTCTCCCTCTCACTTTCTCTGTCGGTCCTTCTGTTTGTCTCTCTCTATGTGAGTGTTTCTCTCTCCCTCTGTGTGCCTCTTTCCCCAGCCTCACTCTATTTTGGCCTGTCTATTTCTCTCACTATCTCTCACTTTATCTTGCCTCAGCCTCTCCTGTACATGTGTGTGTGTCTCTCTCTCTTTCCTGCTGTGTACAGCTCTCCCCATTTATCCCCTTCTTTCCCTCTGTCTCTCCTCTTATATCTTGTTTTGTCCTGCCCTATGTATCTCAATCTTTCTATTTGCCTCCATGCCACTATCTCCCTCTAAATATTCATCCTTTTGCAAAGCTTAAAATATTTCTTGTCAACCAATAGAATTCAGGGTCATCAGAAATGAAAATCCAGGCGGGAGATTTTTTTTACGCAGCGAGTTGTTGTGATCTGGAATGCGCTGCCTGAAAGGGCGCTGGAAGCAGATTCAATAGTAACTTTCAAAAGGGAATTGGATAAATACTTGAAGAGGGAAATTTGCAGGGCTACGGGGAAAGAGCGCGGGAGTGGGACTAATTGGACAGTTCTTTCAAAGAGCCGGCACAGCCAGGATGGGCCAAATGGCCTCCTTCTGTGCTGTATAATTCTATGAAATGCACTGAGGGAATACTGTGGCTAGGGGCGGCTAGACGGACCGAAGGTCCTCTCCTGCCTAAAACTATTATTCCTATTTGCAATATTCAAAGTGTGAAGAAACAGTATTAGACGTGTAAATACACACTGTTTGAAGTTCACACGAAGACCTTCCCTTTCCATTACCGGTGTAACAAAACATATATGTAATCTATTGGGGGCCAAATGGTGTGTTCAACTGTCATAAACAAACAGGAGGATTCTTCTCACCTGTATACGCACAATGTGCATTCCCACAGACACACACATATCACTGAGAAACATTCTCCCTTTCACAGGAGTACAATGAAGACAAGAGCTTAGGGATTAGAATCATAGAATGGTTACAGCACAGAAGGAGGCCATTCGGCCCGTCGAGCCCATGCCGGCTCTCTGCAAGAGCACTTCAGCTAGTCCCACTCCTCCGCCCTTTCCCCGTAGCCCTGCAATTCTTTTTCCTTCAGGTACTTATCCAATTCCCTTTTGAAAGCCACGATTGAGTCTTCCTCCACCACCCTTTCAGGCAGCGCATTCCAGATCCTAACCACTCGCTGCGTAAAAAAGTTATTCCTCATGTCACCTTTGGTTCTTCTGCCAATCACCTTAAATCTGTGTCCTCTGGTTCTTGACCCTTCTGCCAATGGGAACAATTTCTCTCTATCTACTGTGTCGAGACCCCTCATGATTTTGAACACCTCTATTAAATCTCCTCTCAACCTTCTCTGCTATAAGGAGAACAACTTCTCCAGTCTATCCACGTAACTGAAGTCCTCATCCCTGGAACCATTCTTGTAAATCTTTTCTGCACCCTCTCTAAGGCCTTCACATCCTTCCTAAAGTGCTTGCCCAGAATTGGACGAAATACTCCAGTTGAGGCCGAACCAGTGTTTTATAAAGGTTCATCATAACTTCCTTGCTTTTGTACTCTATACCTCTATTTATGAAGTCCAGGATCCAGTATGCTTTTGTAACCACTTTCTCAACCTGCCCTGCCACCTTCAACGATTTGTGCACATATACCCCCAGGTCTCTCTGTTCATGCACCCCCTTCAGGATTATACCATTTAGTTTATATGTCCTCTCCTCATTCTTTCTACCAAAATGTATCACTTTTCACTTTTCTGCGTTAAATTTCATCTGCCTCGTGTCCGCCCATTCCACCAGCCTGTCTATGTCTTCTTGAAGTCTATCATTATTATCCTCACTGTTCACCATATTTCCAAGTTTTGTGTCATCTGCAAATTTTGAAATTGTGCCCTGTACACCCATCTAAGTCATTCATATATATCAAGAAAAGCAGTGGTCCTAGTACCGACCTCTGGGGAACACCACTGTATACCTTCCTCCAGTCCGAAAAACAACCGTTCACCACTACTCTCTGTTTCCTGTCACTTAGCCAATTTCGTATCCAAGCTGCCACTGTCCCTTTTATTCCATGGGCTTCAACTCTGCTGGCAACCCTATTATGTGGCACTTTATCAAATGCCTTTTGGAAGTAGAAACTGTTAAATCTCTAACTTTTTGAAGTTCTGACGAAAGGTCATCGACCTGAGACGTTGACTCTGTTTCTCTCTCCACAGTCGCTGCCTGACCTGCTGAGGGTTTCCAGCATTTCCCATTTTTATTTTAGCCTAGAGATTAGTCCGCGTCCATTTTTCTGTGCGACCAGCGAGCGCCTGAACCGATACGCGGGGTGAGCTGTCGGCGCTGGCCGTGCCTCCACAGGCAGCTCGCACCGAGCAAGGAGATCAATGTCGGGCCGCCCTGCCTCACGCCCAGCGGCCCTCGGGTAAGTCCCGCGGGTGAGGGGGAGGAAGTGGAGTGGGCTATGGGCAGGGGGTGGGGATGGTGGGGAGGGTACGATCGCCACTCCAGTGGATTCGAGGGAAGCACTCCCGCTGTTCCTGGCTCTCCACGTGAACGGGAGCCCTGGTGGAATCCTGTGAGCTGGCGAGTTTCTCAATAGGGTCCTTCAACACAATTTACATATTGCAAGGGCCCTGGGCTGGATTTTGATACTGGGGCGGGTTGGGGTCGTGTCATCCGCTTTTCGTGTTATCCACCCGACTGCAATTGGATGTGGGAGATTGATGCAATTTTCGCCTAATTGGGCAATTGAGTTCCAGCATGTGGGAACCCATGAACCAATTAGTGTTTTCAGTCTGAAAGTCGCCTCTGATGATGTCATCATTGCTGCTGCATTGAAGGTCAGAGACTGCCTGGCCTTTGCTGTGAGAGGACCTGGATGCAAAATGAGCAGCAGCAGCCCTAAGTCTGCTCCCAGATATTTTTGCACCACCACTCCCAGATATGTCTCCCATCCACTCCCAGATATGTCATCCATTCATCCTCCCATCCACCACCACTCCCAGATCTGCCAGCCACTGATAGTCAGCTATCGAAATGTGCTCCCTGCCAGGTTTCACATTCGTGGTTCAGAACAGGCGTGCTTCACGTAGAAAAAGGGTTAAAATCACAAAGGCCTTTCAAAATGGCATTATAGAGGCAATTTAGTGCTTGTTAAGGGCCTTAACAACCTGTCCCGCCTCTTAGAGTCGGGACTGAGTCGGGACCAGCAGACACGATTTAATGAAAATTGCGTGGAGGCGGGATGGAGGCGGGCTTGTGCCCGCCCACCAGTTTTCGAAATTTTAACCCCCCGCACGCCTCCAAACCCACCTCCACGGGTCAATGAAAATCCAGCCCCTAATGTCTGTTTTAGGCATCTGCCCAGGACAACTGAAGAAAAGAAAGAAAGACTTGCATTTGTACAGCACCTTTCATGACCTTAGGATGTCCCAAAGCGCATTACAGCCAATGAAGTACTTTTTGAAATGTAGTCGCTGTTGTAATGTAGGAAACGCGGCAGCTAATTTATCGCACAGCAAGCTCCCACAAACAGCAATGTGGTAATGGCCTGATAATCTTGTTTTTTTAGTAGTGTTGATTGAGGAATAAATATTGGCTAGGACACCAGGGATAACTCCCCTGCTCTTCTTCGAAATAGTCCCGTGGGATCTTTGACGTCCACCTGAGAGGGCAGACGGGGTCTCGGTTTAATGTCTCATCGAAAGATGGCACCTCCGACAGTGCAGCCTTCCCTCAGCACTGCATTTTAGAATTAAATTAATTTTATTTTTAGGCAATGTTATTTAGAGTTACGGAACCAAGGCGGGTAGATGGAGTTAAACTACAGATCAGCCATGATCAAATTGAATGGCGGAGCAGTCGCGAGGGGCTGAATGGCCTCCTCCTGTTCCTATTTTCCTAATCTCAATCCCAGCAGAGAAACTAACTTTCTGATGGGAGCTCCAATGGCGGCTGCCCATACTCAGAATGCAGGGCACGGCTGATTGTCCCCGGTTGATATAAGAGAAGCTCAGAGCGCCGGTGCCGGAGCGGCTGAGTGTTGGGCAGTGTGAGCTGAGCATGTGCGGAGGTGAAAGAGGTCGGGAATGAATTTTAGAAATTGCAGCTGGCCTCTAGAATTAGGACTCGGGGAAGCACTCCCGCTCTTAGTTAAGAAGTTCGTTGAAAGAAGATGGTTAAAACCTACCACAGTCGCCCTGCCTACTGAACCCACTTGAAGCAGCAACTACCTGTTCATTGAAACTTAGGCTGTGAATCAAATACTCAACCTTTGCTCACTGAATACAAAACTCAACGCAGATGCCAAGCAGAGAAGAGTCAGCACTGCTCTTTTGCGATTTACTTAATACTGTCGTACCACACTCCTTTAGGATCAATGGGTTAGAGCCTGTACCATATGCTGGGTACGTTACTATTGGCAACAGGAATTTAGCTACCCCACCCCAAGCATTGCTAACCAGGCCTCACCGCCCCAACCCCTGAGATATATCTTCAATTCGACAGCTGACATCTCTCCATCTACAGAGAGGGAGAGATAATAAATATTCTTGCTTACTCACCGAATCTTTCAGACAGGAACTCAGCCCCTCCCTGGTTCCATACATTATAATTCTATTAATTTTTTTGGACATCAGCAATATGCAAAATCCCACACTTGCAGCTGTACGATGATAGAAAACGTGTGTGCTCCCTTCCGAAGCTGCAAACTCTTTGCCATGCTCAAATAGCTGAGGCACACGGAGAAACAGAGTTAAAATGCCCTCGATTTATTAAAGAACTCACACTCGGCCTTAAAACAACCAATTTAGAGGAGGTGCTAACATCGCTAAGGTGAACATTGATAGAATGCAGCAATGTTGACCTCTATCTATTTCCTGTGTTGTGTGAGCATGTTGCATGCCAAAGAGGTTGGCTTTAAGCCATGGGCATGTGCCTTCTGCACTTCCAAAGCTGGCACGGAATGTACAAGACAGGGCCCCTCCCTATCTCTGTAACCTCCTCCAGCCCTACAGCCCTCCGAGAACTCTGCGTTCCTCCAATTCTGGCCTCGTGCGCATTCCCCTACTCCCTTTGTCCCACCATCGGCGGAAGTGCCTTCAGTTGTCTGGGCCCTAAACTCTGGGAATTACCTCCCTAAACCTCTCCATTTCTCCACCTCTTTCTCCCTCCTTTAAGACTCCCATTCTTCTTAGGCAATCCCTCGGAACCGAGGATGACTTGCTTCCACATTAAACATGAGTTCTCAGGTGACTGATGAGTCCAATGCGGGACCTACAGTCTCTGTCACAGGTGGGGCAGACGGTGGTTGAAGGGGCGGGTGGGTGGGGTGCTTGGGTTGACGTGCGCTCCTTCCGCTGTTTGCGCTTGGCTTCCGCTTGCTCCTGGCAAAGAGACTCGAGGTGTTCGGCGCCTTCCCGGATGCTTCTCCTCCACTTTGTGCGGTCTTGGGCCAGGGATTCCCAGGTGTCGGTGGGGATGTTGCACTTTTTCAAGGAGGCTTTGAGGGTGTCCTTGAAGCGTTTCCTCTGCCCACCTGGGGCCCTTTTGCCGTGTCGGAGCTCCGAGTAGAGCGCTTGTTTTGGGAGTCTCGTATCGGGCATGCGGACGATGTGACCCGTCCATCGGAGCTGATCGAGCGTGGTCAAAGCTTCGATGCTGGGGGTGTTGGCCTGAGCGAGAACACTGACGTTGGTGCGCCTATCCTGCCAATGGATTTGCAGGATCTTGCAGAGGCAGCGTTGGTGGTACCTCTCCAGTGCTACCATCTACCTCTTAACTGTCCCAATGGCTCGGCGTCAATTATTTTGACTGAATCCACTCCCTGGAATGTTTTACTATGTTTCAGTTGCTATATAAATACAAGTTGTTGTTGTTGGCCCTAATCTCAGGGCTGATGACCCCAGGGGTGACCTTTGCCCTGCTACCCTCCTCCTTGCCCTCCGTGCCTTTTTACTGTTAAAATCAACACTTGTTGCACAAACTCAGAACCAGAGGAGAATTTTTTTTAATGCAGAAAATGAATTGCATATATACTTGAAAAGAAAAGATTTGCAACAACAACTTGTATTTATACGGCACCTTTAACGTAGTAAAACGTCCCAAGGCGCTTCACAGGAATGTTATAAGACAAAAAATTTGACACTGAGCCACATAAGGAGAAATTAGGGCAGGTAACCAAAAACTTGGTCAAAGAGGTAGGTTTTAAGGAGTGCCTTAAAGGAGGAAGGAGAGGTAGAGAGGCGGAGAGGTTTAGGCAGGGAATTCCAGAGCTTAGGGCCTAGGCAGCTGAAGGCACGGCCACCAAAGGTTGAGCGATTATAATCTGGGATGCTCAGAGGCCAGAATTAGAGGAGCGCAGATATCTCGGGGGGTTGTGGGGCTGGAGGAGATTACAGAGATAGGGAGGGGCGAGGCCATGGAGGGATTTGAAAACAAGGATGAGAATTTTGAAATCGAGGCGTTGCTTAACCGGGAGCCAATGTAGGTCAGTGAGCACAGGGGGTGATGGGTGAACGGGACTTGGTGCGTGTTCAGATACGGGCAGCTGAGGTTTGGATGACTTCAAGTTTACGTAGGGTAGAATGTGGGAGGCCAGCCAGGAGTGCGTTGGAATAGTCAAGTCTAGAGGTAACAAAGGCATGGATGAGGGTTTCAGCAGCGGATGAGCTGAGGCAGGGGCAGAGACGGGCGATGTTACGGAGGTGGAAATAGGCGGTCTTAATTATGGTGCGGATATGTGGTCGGAAGCTCATCTCAGGGTCAAATATGACACCAAGGTTGCAAGCAGTGTGGGTTCAGCCTCAGACAGATGCAGGGCTATGGGGAAAGAGCAGGGGAACTATTTAGATAGCTCTTTCAAAGAGCCGGCACAGGCACGATGGGTTGAATGTCTTCCTTCTGTGATGTAAGATTCTATGCACTCCTACTCTAACTCATTCTTTCCCAGGACTCCAAAACAATAGAATTTTTCACCTTCCTCAGTATGCTCTTCACCTAGGACTTTAAAACTTAAGCTTAGCGTTACCTAGACTGTCCCTTCAGTTCTCTCCCTCTTCTCACCTACGCTTTTAAGGTTTGAAGCTTCACTTAGGTTTCCGAATAATAAAACGGCTACCCTTCTTTCTACAACCTGAGACTGTCTGTTTCTTTCCTTTTGTTATTGACATGAAACTACGATGTGTTACAGCTCAGTGTCACTGCGGGAGAATATACCGACAGTTATCTAACATAATGTCATAGAATCCGAGAATTTACGGCACAGAAGGAGGCCATTCGGCCCATCGTGTCTTCGCCGGAAACACCAACACAGCAGCAATCAACCTTCAAAGTATAACTGCTAATCTCTGTAATGTGCACAGAGTATTCTGTTTATAGTAAACATGAGATCTACTTCTACATATACACGAAGTGTGTTAGTCTCGATAAAATATATGCTGTTCTCTGTAATATACACCGGATTGCTCTCTAATATACATAGGCTGCTATTCTCTATAATATATACAGGGGCTGCTGTTCTCTGTAATATACACAGGGGCTGCTATTCTCCATAATATACACAGGGGCTGCTATTCCCCATAATATACACAGGGGCTGCTGTTCCCTATAATATACACAGCGGCTGCTATTCTCTATAATATACACAGGGGCTGCTATTCCCAATAATATACACAGCGGCTGCTATTCTCTATAATATACACAGGGGCTGCTATTCCCTATAATATACACAGCGGCTGCTATTCTCTATAATATACACAGGGGCTGCTATTCCCTATAATATACACAGCGGCTGCTATTCTCTATAATATACACAGGGGCTGCTATTCTCTGTAATATACACAGGGGCTGCTATTCTCTATAATATACACAGGGGCTGCTGTTCTCTGTAATATACACAGGGGCTGCTATTCTCTGTAATATACACAGGGGCTGCTATTCTCTATAATATACACAGGGGCTGCTATTCTCTTTAATATACACCGGGGCTGCTATTCCCAATAATATACACAGCGGCTGCTATTCTCTATAATATACACCGGGGCTGCTATTCCCAATAATATACACAGCAGCTGCTATTCTCTATAATATACACAGGGGCTGCTATTCTCTATAATATACACCGGGGCTGCTATTCCCAATAATATACACCGGGGCTGCTATTCCCAATAATATACACAGCGGCTGCTATTCTCTATAATATACACAGCGGCTGCTATTCTCTATAATATACACAGGAGCTGCTGTTCTCTATAATATACACAGGGGCTGCTGTTCTCTATAATATACACAGGGGCTGCTGTTCTCTATAATATACACAGGGGCTGCTATTCTCTATAATATACACAGCGGCTGCTATTCTCTATAATATACACATGGGCTGCTATTCCCTATAATATACACAGCGGCTGCTATTCCCTATAATATACACAGAGGCTGCTATTCTCTATAATATACACAGGGGCTGCTATTCCCTATAATATACACAGCGGCTGCTATTCTCTATAATATACACAGGGGCTGCTATTCCCAATAATATACACAGCGGCTGCTATTCTCTATAATATACACAGAGGCTGCTATTCTCTATAATATACACAGGGGCTGCTATTCCCTATAATATACACAGCGGCTGCTATTCTCTATAATATACACAGGGGCTGCTATTCCCTATAATATACACAGCGGCTGCTATTCTCTATAATATACACAGGGGCTGCTATTCCCAATAATATACACAGCGGCTGCTATTCTCTATAATATACACAGCGGCTGCTATTCCCTATAATATACACAGCGGCTGCTATTCTCTATCATATACACAGGGGCTGCTATTCCCTATAATAGACACAGGGGCTGCTATTCCCAATAATATACATGCGGCTGCTATTCTCTAAAATATACACAGGGGCTGCTATTCCCTATAATAGATACAGGGGCTGCTATTCTTTATAATATACACAGGGTCTGCTATTCTCTATAATATAAACAGGGGCTGCTATTCTCTATAATATACACAGGGGCTGCTATTTCCTATAATAGACACAGGGGCTGCTATTCTTTATAATATACACAGGGGCTGTTATTCTCTATAATATACACAGGGGCTGCTATTCTTTACAATATACACAGGAGCTGCTATTCCCTATAATATACACAGGGGCTGCTATTCTTTATAATATACACAGGGGCTGTTATTCTCTATAATATACACAGGGGCTGCTATTCTTTATAATATACACAGGGGCTGCTATTCTCTAAATATCAAAGGGCACCTGCAGCTGGTTTTTCTCCCTCCTTCCTTATGTAGTGCACTATAGTGCAGTGACTATGCTGCTAACCAAAAGTCATCAGTTGAAATCTCACTCTGGAAACTTATGAAACTGAATTCAATAAATCTGGTAATCTGTGGGCTGGTTCCAGAGGAATAAAATTGCTCATAAAAATTGTTGTATTATTTTGGAAGCCCAAATGGCTACACTAATGTCCCTCAGGGAAACGAAGCGGCCACCTCAACCTGGTCTGGGTCTACACGTGACTCCAGCCCCACACCAGGTAGAGTTGCCTTGCCCCTTATTCTGAGACTTTAAAAGAAAAGTATTTTCTCATAATTGTGTTGAATTTAATGTCTCCTGTGTCTTTCTACAGCTCACAATTTGCTCATAAGAACATAAGAAATAGGAGCAGAAGTAGGCCATTCGGCCCTTCGAGCCTGCTCCGCCATTCAATGAGACCATGGCTGATCTTCTGCCTCAACTCCATTCACCGGCCCTATCGCCATATCCCTTGATGCCCTTACTAGTCAGAAAACTATCGACTTCTGTTTTGAATATACCCAATGACTGAGCCTCCACAGCCCTCTGGGGTAGAGAATTCCAAAGATTCACCACCCTCTGTGTGAAGAAATTTCTTCTCATCTCAGTCCTGAATGGCCTACCCTTTATCCTGAGGCTGTGGCCCCTGGTTCTAGACTCCCCAGCTAAGGGAAACATTCTCCCAGCATCCATCCTATCAAGCCCTGTAATAATTTTGTATGCTTCAATGAGATCCCCTCTCATTCTTCTGAATTCAAGAGAATACAGGCCTAGTTTACTCAATCTCTTATACGACAGTCCCGCCATCCCAGGATTCAATCTCGTGAACCTTCGTTGCACTCCCTCTATGGCAAGTATATCCTTCCTTAGGTAAGGAGACCAAAATTGTACACAGTACATCAGGTGTGGTCTCACCAAGGCCCTATTATAATTGGAGTAAAACTTCTTTACTCCTGTACTCAAATCCTCATTCTTTTGCCCTTTTTGTATCTTTGTATCTTCTCACTTTCTTTCACAGCAACAAGGTTTTTTTTTACTATGAAGCAGTTTGCAGGGCCCCACCCTTGCTGTCCTCCTGTTGAGCTCTCTCCCCTCCTCCAGCTTTTTCCTTTCTTTGTTTCCAATGCACCGATCTCTCTTTCATTCCGTTGAAGGCTCCACATTCTAAAACATTAATAAGAACATAAGAAATAGGAGCAGGAGTAGGCTGCTCGGCCCTTGTAGCCTGCTCCGCCATTCAATAAGATCATGGCTGATCTTATAGATGGATTTTTGGACTCTAGGGGAATCAAGGGATATGGAGATCGGGCGGGAAAGTGGAGTTGAGGTCGAAGATCAGCCACGATCTTATTGAATGGCGGAGCAGGCTCGAGGGGGCCGTATGGCCTACTCCTGCTCCTGTTTCTTATGTTCTTATCTTCTACCTCAACTCCATTTTCCCGCACTAATCCATCTGTTCTCTTTCAGGTGCTGATTGGCCTGTTGTGTATTTCCAGCATGTTCTGTCTCTATATCTATACGGCACCGATGTTGCTGATATAAAGACGTGTATTAATGTAGCTCTTTATCACATCTATCAGACAGACCTCAGAGTGCTTCACATATCAATTCATTGCACAGAAGGGCAGCAACTGTCATTATGCAGGAGGTGTTCAAAATGATGAGCGGTTTGACAGGGTAGATCGGGAGAAACTGTTTCCACTGGCGGGAGGCTGGGTAACCAGAGGACACCGATTTAAGGTAATTGGCAAAAGAACCAGAGAGGAGATGAGGAGAATTTCTTTACGCAGCGAGTTGTTGTGATCTGGAATGTACTGCCTGAAAGGGCGGTGGAAGCAGATTCAGTCGTAACTTTCAAAAGGAAATTGGATAAATACTTGAAAAGGAAAAATCTGCAGGGCTACGGGGAACGAGCAGGGGGAGTGGGACTAATTGGATCGCTCTTTCAAAGAGCCGGCACAGGCACGATGGGCTGAATGGCCTCCTTCTGTGCTGTAAGATTCTTTGCTTCTCTGAAAGAACACTGCTCCTTTAAGGACCTCAGATTGTGCAACAATCTAACTGTTGACAATGATGGCAAATACCAGGAAAGAGTTTGGTCCGAGTTGCAGAAAATGAGGAATAATTGAAAGCATTGTAATATATTTTAGATGGCTTGGGATAGAAATTGGCATTCATTGCACCCGTTTTCTGGGCGTAACACGGGCGCAAAGCAGACCAATTTAGCAGTGGGATGGCCTGCACGCAACCTGCGCAGGCATTGGTTCCACTGCTAAATTTTGTGCGGTTCTGTTTTTTAGATCCAGACTGACACTACATCAAGCGCTCCACTTCCTTCCTGGAGCACTGAAGGACGCAGGCAGGGCGGCGGTGGTGCAGCGCTGCACAATGTCCTGTGCAGCACTGCTGCGATCCGAGGCTCCTCCCCTCCCTTAAAGGGAAGGGCCATCGCTGCAGGCTCTGCGTTGGGACCAGTTAGCTGGTCCCTGATGGCGGCCGCGATCCGGCCCGATCAGCCCCGTGCACTCCAGCAGAGCGCCGGGCCGATCGATCGCGGCCGAAGAAAAATGGGAAAAAAATGGAAATAATGCATTGCAACAATTTTTATACTTACCGCGCCAACCTCCCCTTTATCCTGCGCCCCCAAAGTGCCCGGCCTCCCGAACAACGCCTCCTGCAGCTGTCAGTGTCATCGCCCGGCGATGCTGCAGGGGGCGGAACCGAAGTTCGGGTCCGGGGCGCTACCGGTCATCGACCTGAAACGTTAACTCTGTTTCTCTCTCCACAGATGCTGCCTGACCTGCTGAGTACTTCCAGCATTTCCTGTTTTTATTGTCGATTGGATTTATGGGTTTATACATCGATACTGTGTATATATTTTCAGAGGCATATTCTTACAGTTTAGCACTATAAATTATATATAGATATATACACACACACATACACACACACACACACACACATGCACACACAGGCCGTAATTTTGCCGGCGCTCAGAGGGCGGGTTTGGAGGAGGGTCAGGAGTGAAAATTTCAATGATTGATGGCGGGTTACGAACCCGCCGCCATCCCGCCTCCACGCAACTTTGCAAAGTGTCGGGTCTGCGAGTCCCGATCAGACCCGACACCAAACGGTGGGAGAGGCACTTAAGGCAGTTAACAGCTTGTTAACTGCCTAGATAATCCCATTTTACTACATTTTCAGCGTGTTGCCCGTCATGCAACAAACACGCCAGCTGATTGTGCCGGGTTCAGCAACTCGCTGAATTGTTGACAGCTGCTCCTGCAGCATAAAAGCGGAGGTGCAACATGGCTGACTTTCAGACGCCAGAACTTTGTGCTTTGAGGTTTTGGAACACATTTTGCAGGTCTATTGAGCTGGTGAGTGTTTAAGCTGAGATCCATATGCACTGTGACCTCCTTGGAAAACCCTCTCCTCACATTGCCTGAGCGCTTATAATATCTATTCCTCAACTGAGATATATACCAGTGGGATGGGAACCATTTATATCCTCTCATCCTGGTCCTCAGAATCGGAGGAAGAGCAGCCGCGGCAGCAGCAGAACCAGGCACAACAGCAGCACCAACAACAGGAGTGCCAACCTCCTCCACACCCACCTGATGCTGCACAGGGCAGAGGGCGTCAGCGCAGGGCTGCACCGCGCCGCAGGAGATACCCCCAACACAGGGTTTACAGGCCGAGGATGAGCTTCCTCAACATGACTGAGCAGCACTGCCAAAGGAGGCTGAGACTTTCGCGAGAGGTAGTCGCTGACATCTGCGCAATGCTGCACCAACACCTGGAGCCCAGAGGAGCGGGTGGGCATCCCTTACCAGTGGCTGTCAAAGTCACCACCGCACTCAACTTCTTTGCTTCAGGGTCCTTCCAGGGATCAGCGGCATCTCCCAGTCAGCCGCACACACTTGCATCACGCAGGTTACCGATGCCCTCTTTGCCAAGACACACAATTACATTCACTTCTCCACGGATGAAGCAAGTGTAGCCGCGCGTGGGGTTGGCTTTGCAAATATAGCAGGCTTCCCAAGGATGCAGGGCATCGTAGGCTGCACACATGTGGCCCTTAGAGCACTCCATCACAACCCAGCTGTATTTGTCAACCGCAAGGGCTTCCACTCCCTTAATGTCCAGCTGGTGTGTAACCACAGGAAGAACATTACGCATGTTTGTGCCAAGTTCCCTGGCAGTTGCCATGACTTGTTCATCCTGCGCCAGTCTACTGTGCCTCAGCTCTTCAATCCAACCCAACTTTCCGGATGGCTACTTGGAGACAAGGGCTATCCCCTGAAAATGTGGCTAATGACACCATTGAGGAGGCCATCAAATGAAGCTGAGGAGCGCTACAATGTGAGCCACATTTCCACCAGAGCCATCATAGAGCAAACCATCAGCTTGCTCAAAATGCGATTCAGATGCCTCGACAGATCTGTTGGATCCCTACAGTACTCACCAGCCAGGGTCTCCAGAATCATTGCGGTTTGCTGTGCCCTGCACAATATCGCACAGCAGCGTGGCTTAGCGCTGCCTGAGGAACAAGTGGCTCAGCGCACAGCCTCCTCCTCCTCAGAGGAGGAGGAGGAAGACCTTGAGGAGGTGGATGTGCCAGTTTCACCAGCACGTGAGCACATTGCTGGCCGTGAGGCAAGGGATGCACTAATCCATGCCAGATTCGCGTAAGTTTACGCAGCAAACACATGTGGCTGGCACATGGAAATGAGTGTCTGGCTGACCTTCTTAACACACCATACACCATCTGTACATAAACTGTGGTTTCCTATCATTCTCACCACCATCATTACAGATGAAAGGCGCCCTGACCCCTCACTGTGACACTTCCATTTCTGAGCACACATAGGCCAACTCTTTGAATCTTTGGCATCGCATTTCTTTATTACAATTGAAATAACGATGAGAAACTTCACTTTGTATTACATCAAAACACCCAAGTGACTACCCTTGTGACTATTTGTGTGTTAACTTTCTCTTACGCGTGCTTCTATGTGGTGCTTCCCCTGTGGCTTCAGCAGATGTTGAGACACCTTACTGCTGCGTCTGCTTCGACACCTTTGGCAGGCGTCCTCTGGGTTTGGGAGCCTGGGAGGGCTCCTCCACAGTCTGCTCTTCCTGCAGCTGTGCAGGGGCTGAGACGGCCATCTCAGTTGGGTGAGGAATCTGGGGCTCTGACCGAGAGCTCCTCAGTGGCATGGGAGTGTGAGCACTTGGAGAGGAGCCCACACTTCCTTGTTGTCGACCACCAACATCCCTCTCATGGGTCACCCACACTTCACTGCTAGCAAGTGGCTGGAGAGCATCTTGCTGCACATCAGTGGGGCCATGAAGACCCGTCTCATAACTGACAGTCCTCATAACGGGGACGTCCATGTACCTCTGGTTCCTCTCCTCAATAGATGCCCATCTATCCTCCATAGCAGACCATCTATTTAGAAGAGTCACCATGCTCATTTGAGTCTGGCAAATTATGTCCTCCATGGAGGTTCCCATCCTTTCCATGGCGGCATCTACATTCGCCATTGCGTGCACCACGGCATTGCTCATGTTCTCTGCACACTCAAAGTTACAGTGGTTGCAAGCCCTGTCAGAGACTCCTGCACTTGTTCCTGAAGTTCCAGCATTGCTCTCTTTCTGGATGGCCCCAGAGGCACAGCGTCTACATGCAGCTGAGCAGAGCTAGGATTGCCCTGCAACCTCCGACGAGGACTCTCCACTGCTGTGGCTGTCTCCACCATCTGCTGATGCTCACTTGTGAGCTGTGATACACCAGGTGACAACACTACTCTATGTGGCGATGGCCCCACTGAGGTGTGCGTCTCTGCACTGGTGCTGGGTACGCTGAGTTCTGGTGACGCTGCTCCCTCAGAGGCTCCAGGTTCCTCTGAGGAGTCATCCAGTTCTTCCTCCTGGACAGTGGGGAGGAGGGCTCTCGATGGTCCTGTGGGGGAGTAAAGGCATGAGTTAGACATGTGATATTAACATCGTAGACACATCCTATTGTGCAGATGATCATAAGTCAATCTGTATGAACATCAGTTGCCATATCAGTAACTCATGCAATCTAAATGAGAGGGTTGCAAATCTATTCTGTCACCACCTTCTCTACGGTGCCTGTCTCACCGTCCCCCACTTCCAGCTCCTCAGCACCTCCGACGATGTCGCGAGCAGCCTCCTCAGCGGTGGTCATGTGTGCAATGGAAGGTGGCCCTCCTCCTGTCCTCCTCCTCTCCCTCTTATTGTGGGCTCTCTTTTCCTGCAATGAGAGACACAAGTGGAGTTTGAGCGAGAATGTTGGAGTGAGTGTAGAGAATCCATAGCATAGATGCTTAGAGGGAGACAAAGATGGAGTGAGGTGCCAATACCAAGAGCCCCTCCCTGTGCGTTGTTAGTTGTTGCCATTGCATAACAGTGAGAGCGAGTGTGAGGGGTACATAGTAGAATGGTGAAGTGAGTCTGTACATAGAGAGAGAGGGATGGTTAAGGATGCAAGGGAAGTAAGGGTAAGTTGGGATGTGCAGGAGTAAGTTGACAATGCAGAATGCTGGTGATGAGAGGAGATAGGGAGCAGATTGAAGGTAAGTGTGATGTTATACTCACTTTTGCTGTGTGTAGAAGATCATTGAACCTTTTCCTGCACTGAACCCAGGTGTGTGAACACAAAGACCTGGCGCTGACCTGCTCAGCAATTTGCAGCCAGGCTGCCTTGGTTTGCTGAGGAGGCTTCCTCCGTCCATTTGAGGGGAACAGAACCTCTTTGCGCCCTCTCACTCCCTCACAAGAGCATGGAGGGCATCATTATAGAATCTTGGAGAGGCCTTTGCTCTTGAAGCAGTCATCTCGCTATCTGCCACACTGAGAAGCATCAGAAAATGAATGAACCACAAGGCTGCATGGGCCCCTTAAATGCAGCTGAATGGAAGACGTCAGCAGAGGCGAGCAGCAGACCCGAGCCCACTGACTGGGCTGGGCAACGCTCACGACGGGCTTAATGAGCCCAGTTAAGGGAAAATATTTATTCAGAGCAGGCTGCATCCGCCGACCAGCCAACCCGAGTCCAACCCGCTGCCGATGGTAAAACCGCGGCCACAGTGTCAGCTGTGGCTCAGTTGGTAGGACTCTCGCCTCTGAGTCAGAAGGTTGTGGGTTCAAGTCCCACTCCAGAGACTTGAACACAGTGCAGTGCTGAGGGAGCGCTACACTGTCGGAGGTGCCGTCTTTCGGATGAGACGTTAAACCGAGGCCCCATCTACCCTCTCAGGTGGACGTAAAAGATCCCATGGCACTATTTCGAAGAAGAGCAGGGGAGTTATCGCCAGTGTCCTAGCCAATGTTTATCCCTCAATCAACATCTAAAACAGATTCTCTGGTCATTATCTCATTGTTGTTTGTGGGAGCTTGCTGTGTGCAAATTGGCTGCCGCGTTTCCTACATTACAACAGTGACTGCACTTCAAAAGTACTTTGTTGGCTGTGAAGTGCTTTGGGTCATGAAAGGTGCTATAATTGCAACAGTCTTTCTTTATATACACTATATGTATATATATATAAATTATATAACATGGTTGTCTATATAATGTTACATATATAAGGGATACTATAGATATCTGTATGCCGTGTAGAGGCGGAGGTGCTCTCTAAATACATATAGCTAAATAATGCTTATATTTCACAACAGTATGTGTGCACTGTATATGTTGATCTACACTGTAGGAAATGCCCATTGTGTACATGGATATAGAAAGATGTTATGCACATATATGCAGAGCTCTGTGCACGGAGAGTGAGTGCCGTTTGTATAGTACAGAGACACGCTGGGTGTGTAGGTGAGTGGGGTAGAGGGACATTGATCCAGTAAAATAGTGCAACAGCACTCTGAGGGTTAAATGCTGTAACAACCCGGGGTGAGTGACTGAACTTCACCTTTCATTTCCACAACCGCAGCCTGTGGACAAGTTGAACCTGTTCGGCTGATTTTGTTTTTTTAAAAGTTTTATTTCAAATTATTTGATCGATTCCGGAGAATCTGAAAACAAATTAAACCACTGTGACAAGTTACTCGTAAATAAATGTATAGATATATTTTTTTAATCCACACAATTAAAACAGCGAAGACAAAACAGAAAGGGGAGGATAAAAAGCTTTTCCGTGTTGTTTTTACAACCAAGGCATGTTTTGAAATGTTCTTTATATATATATATATATAGTAGCACTGGTTTCAGGAAACCAAAACATAATGTTGGGACAAATTTATTCCTTTCTGGATACTTACCCGGGCTCTTGAATTTTCTTAAAAAGCTTCATATTAAAGTGGAGAACACACGAGGGATTTGCTCTGGCTCCTCCGCCCCGCCTCAGACTGATGTTCCGTGTGAGGAAGAGATAGACATCGAACAAGCTCATTCTCAAACACCCCGCTAATTATCAGTGTATTTTATGGTCCTCCCACCCCCCCCCCTTCTCCCTGGAAAAATGTGTTTTCTGATGTCCCCCAACCCCCTCCAGCTCACACACACACAAAACAAAATAAACAATTACATTCGTAAACACAAATCCTGTTTTGAACCTTAACTTTCAAAGCTGTCTCAACCTAAACACGACACCGATTGTTTAATTCCAGGCAGCGTGTAAAATAACAACGCCTTCAACATATTTACAGTAAATATTAAAAAGATAATTGAAACGAGTGACTGTGCAGTCGTTCATATATAGTTCAAAAAGATGAATTCACCTTTTTAGTTACAATTTCTTAAAAAATAAATAACTTTTCGTCATAATTCACCTAACTTCATATATATAATCGCTCGAAACGCACTATATATGTACATAATATATATAATTAAATATACGTATATAAAATGGGTCAAGAGAGACAGGTACTATACATACATATATATAATACACTATATGTTATACAGAGTATATATATATATAAATTAGCTTATATAAACTATTGTATGATGCATATAAATACAGTCCCAATATATGTCTATATATTATATATAGACAAGTTAGATCATATAAAACGCTGTATATAAATTTTAAGTATAATCTAAATTGATGTGTGCACGCCTGTATAATATTTTTATATTATATATGGTTTTCATCTCTGAATATGTATATAAAATTCCGATATTTATAAAAATGATACAATGAAAATACTCGGGCAAGCGTCTTTATTTTCAAAATTAAAAAAATATAAAGATGAACAGAGTTTATGTCCTTCCCCTTTGCAGTTCCCAGACCCTCCCTGCAAGATGAACCCACACCTGTGTCCCTCCCGTCCTCTGCCCGTCCGCCCCCGGCTGGTGGTGTGTACCGGAGCCAAAGCCCCTGTGCTCTCGCCACTCTCCACCGTGTCCGAACAGCCAGCTTTAGATGCAAGATTATTTCAGTCCATGAATGCATATATAAGAGCCACTCGATAATAAAAGGCGGGCGCCCAGACAGCACGAATAAGCCTGTCTTTTCATGGTTCAAAGTGATAAACATCTGAGATTAACAGTCTGCATCTTTTGTCTGATTCTCTACTTGCCCTCCCACTGTCTCTCTCGCTCCCTCTATGATTTACCTGGGACTCCCAGCAAGTTCTGCAATGTCCCTCCCTGGTTCAGGAGATCTTGGAGACGGGATCTCTCTCTCTCTCTCTCTCTATCTCTCCCTCTGATCCCTTTTATCCTGAAACAGGATTCCTGACACCTCTCTCAACCGATCAATGGGAAATTAAACACTCCTGAAAAACGCCCTCAATTTGTGTGTGCAATATGATTAATAACACTCGAGTCGCCGAGACTTGTAATGCAGAATTTCAGCCATCGGTAAACACAGAGGCAATCTTTTAATTATTGGAATTGACATCATCATGATGCAATAGTGAAATGATACAAACAAGATACTGATCACTGCTCCATACGCGGTCGAGATGTGGTGTCTCCGTGTGAAAGGGTTGATTTTCAGGCAGTAGAAGGGGGGGGTGGGGGGGGGGGGGTGTATTCTGGGCTCTGACTGCTCCGGGCTATGAGCGCTCACTCGTTCCTGGTTCCAAGGCTACTCTTTCTCTTTTATATCCAAATAGTTTATCTCAACTGATGATTTATTCCAATAATTTGATAAGTCCATCAATTATCTATCCATCCATCTGCATCTATCATCTGCCTGTATCTATATCTATCTCTTTATCTCTATCTATGTCTCATCTCTGGCTCAATCTATTGGTCTATCTATATATCCAGCTATCCACTCCATATCTATCTGTCTATCTATCTATTATGATTTCAACTTTGAAAATCTGTTGAGTGCAATATTGATAGGCTCTTAACTTTAATATAAATAAAAATGAGAAGTCGCACAACACCAGGTTATAGTCCAACAGTTTTATTTGAAATCACAAGCTTTCGGAGCTGTTGCTCCTTCGTCGGGTGAAGTAAAGAGATACAGAATCGCCAAAGCATATATATGATGCGGAGATGCCGGTGTTGGACTGGGGTGGACAAAAATGAGAAGTCGCACAACACCAGGTTATAGTCCAACAGTTTTATTTGAAATCACAAGCTTTCGGAGCTGTTGCTCCTTCGTCGGGTGAAGTAAAGAGATACAGAATCGCCAAAGCATATATAGATAGAGAACAATGCATGTGTACCTTACAATGGTAGACGACTAAATTTAATCATCCTGACTGTTTATCTGCCGAGGTGTGACAAAAGGCAATCAGGTCAGCCAGGAAGGTCCCACATCAAAGACATAGCAAGATACAACTGAGACAATGAGGTGGAGTTACAGGGGGTCTAACGTGTCAAAAGCTGCAGTCAGTATGTAAAACGATAAACTTTAAAATTTTTACTTTTTTACTGGGAATCACATCTGTGAACAAGCCAACGACGACTCGAGTCTGGATCACGTCATGTATCGTGACATAAACCCAAGATCCCGGTTGAGACCGTCCTCATGAGTGCGGAACTTGGCTATCAGTTTCTGCTCGATGATTTTGCGTTGTCGTGTGTTTCTAAGGCTGCCTTGGAGAACACTTACCCGCAGATCCGAGGCTGAATGTCCTTGACTGCTGAAGTGTTCCCCGACTGGGAGGGAACACTCCTGCCTGGTGATTGTTACACGGTGTCAGTTCATACGTTGTCTCAGTGTCTGCATGGTCTCGCTGATGTACCATGCCGCGCTGCATTCTTTCCTGCAACGTATGAGGTAGACAACGTTGGCCGAGTCACATGAGTATGTACCATGTACCTGGTGGGTAGTGTCCTCACGTGTGATGATGGTATCTGTGTTGATGATCTGGCATGTCTTGCAGAGGTTGCCGTGGCAGGGTTGTGTTTGCGATTTCCTCCTCAGAAGGCAAACACGGGACACAACCAACAGGGTACCCTACGTCGTCCAGTACTTCCCCGGAGCAGAGAAACTACGCCATGTTCTTCGCAGCCTTCAACATGTCATCGATGATGACGAACACCTCGCTAAGGCCATCCCCACGCCTCCACTACTTGCCTTCAAACAGCCGCCTAACCTCAGAAGTACCATCGTTCGCAGCAAATTACCCAGCTTTCAGGATAACAGCGACCACGACACCACACAACCCTGCCACGGCAACCTCTGCAAGACATGCCAGATCATCAACACAGATACCATCATCACACGTGAGGACACTACCCACCAGGTACATGGTACATACTCATGTGACTCGGCCAATGTTGTCTACCTGATACGTTGCAGGAAAGAATGCACCGCGGCATGGTACATCGGCGAGACCATGCAGACACTGAGACAACGTATGAACGGACACCGCGCAACAATCACCAGGCAGGAGTGTTCCCTCCCAGTCGGGGAACACTTCAGCAGTCAAGGACATTCAGCCTCGGATCTGCGGGTAAGTGTTCTCCAAGGCGGCCTTAGAAACACACGACAACGCAAAATCATCGAGCAGAAACTGATAGCCAAGTTCCGCACTCATGAGGACGGTCTCAACCGGGATCTTGGGTTCATGTCACGATACATGACGTGATCCAGACTCGAGTCGTCGTTGGCTTGTTCACAGATGTGATTCCCAGTAAAAAAGTAAAAATTTTAAAGTTTATCGTTTTACATACTGACTGCAGCTTTTGACACGTTAGACCCCCTGTAACTCCACCTCATTGTCTCAGTTGTATCTTGCTATGTCTTTGATCTGGGACCTTCCTGGCTGACCTGACTGCCTTTTGTCACACCTCAGCAGATAAACAGTCAGGATGATTAAATTTAGTCGTCTACCATTGTAAGGTACACATGCATTGTTCTCTATCTATATATGCTTTGGCGATTCTGTATCTCTTTATTTCACCCGACGAAGGAGCAACAGCTCCGAAAGCTTGTGATTTCAAATAAAACTGTTGGACTACAACCTGGTGTTGTGCGACTTCTCATTTTTGTCCACCCCAGTCCAACACCGGCATCTCCGCATCATTAATATAAATACACATCAAAGACATCCAGGGCAGGTTAGATACTGAGTAACACTCCCACATCACTGTCCTTTCCAAACACTTCCAGCTCATGCACAGCATGGGGTAGATATAGAGTGAAGCTACAATGTCCCATCAAACACTCCCAGGGCAGGTACAGCACGGGTTAGATACAGAGTAAAGCTCCCTCTACACTGTCCCGTCAAACACTCCCAGGGCAGGTACAGCATGGGTTAGATACAGAGTAAAGCTCCCTCTGCACTGTCCCATCAAACACTCTCAGGGCAGGTACAGCATGGGTTAGATACAGAGTAAAGCTCCCTCTGCACTGTCCCATCAAACACTCCCAGGGCAGGTACAGCACGGGTTAGATACAGAGTAAAGCTCCCTCTACATGGCCCAGAAATTAGACTCACTGGCTTCCCGCGGGTGCAAGGATCCCGCGCGCACCTACCTACCGCGCCTGCCGTTGACCTCTGGGCCAACAGGGACTTCAGCTCCTGGGCCTCCTGCAGCTGCCGGCGCGCAGTGCTTGCGTGTCCCAGGGGCGTAGTTAGTGTGATGCGTCCCTTGGGATCACGTGGGCCACGGAGAGCCAATGGCAGCAGACAATCTTTCATTCATAGATTTGACAGGAAGACCTGTCAAATCTATGAATTGAAATCGGCCCCAAAACAACACCTAAACTTCAAATAAATTTTTTTTAAAAATCACATTTTTAAAATACCACTGTCCCATCAAACACTCCCAGGGCAGGTACAGCACCGGTTAGATATTAAGTAAAGCTCCGTCTTTCGGATGAGATGTTAAACCGAGGCCCCGTCTGCTCTCTCAGGTGGACATAAAAGATCCCATGGCACTATTTTGAAGAACAGCAGGGGAGTTCTCCCCGGTAAATATTTATCCCTCAACCAACATCACTAAAACATCAGATTATCTGGTCATTATCACATTGCTGTTTGTGGGAGCTTTCTGTGCACAAATTGGCTGCCGTGTTTCCTACATTACAACAGTGACCACACTTCAAAAGCACTTCATTGGCTGTAAAGCGCATTGGGACATCCAGGTGGTCGTGAAAGGCACGGTAGAAATGGAAGTCTTTCATTTTCTTTTTTTTATGACCCAGCAACGATGAAGAAATTGGTTATGTATGTTGAAGTCAGGATGGTGTGTGACTTGGAGGGGAAGCTGAAAATCTCATGATGTTGATTATTCTTGGTGGTATAGGTCAAGGTGTGGGGAAGTGCTGTCGCCGCACTGCATCCTGCAAGTAGTACACTATGTAGACACAGTGCGCTGATGGTAGAGGGGGTGGATGTTGACTCCAGTAATAAAGTTCCCTAAACCTTCCTACAAAAGCCTGTCCCTATAGTTCTCTGTGAATCATCTTGGGGCATTTTTCCTACTTTCAAAGCATTATAATAGATGCAATTAATTGTCGAATTCTGGGCACTTTTATGCTGTGACCACTGGGAACTGAATTGGGAATACCCTCAATCTTTTGATTGGAACCTTTAGAGAAAGGAAGCGTTCATCTAATCCGTCTGGGCTACATTGGAGTCCATGTCCTAGAAGTGAAAGCACAGGACTGATACCCTCTACACCACCCACGTTTCTCAAATGCCAGGTAGTCACCCATTCTCTTACCATCTCTCAGGTTATTACTCTCTGATTATTCTATCACAGACTCTCTCACATAGTCATTTTATCTGTAACTCAAGGGTAACCATTGTTTTGTCTAACTCTTCCTATCTATCTAATTCTCGCTCATACTCATTATTCTGTGTGCCGCTCCCTCTCAGGCAGTCATTGTTAAGTCTAACTCTCATTACTCATTCTGTAACCCTCTCGTGGAGTCATTATTCTTTATGTGATCTCTCACTCCCCGGGTGTCCATTGTTCTACTCGTGTTGTGAACGCCACAATCAGCATTGGCTTAAATCAAGCACTGCACATAAGTGTGAATATGTTACACTTACTTGATGTAGGTCAATAAAAAAAAGCGAGATTTTGTGGGAGATAGTGTTCTTTGAAATTGTGGACCTGCAGCCTTCTAGAATAAGAAGTCACTTAACCTCTCAGTGGGAAATGTTCAGGTAACTACTTGGTCCCTTAGTGACCTCTTAAAAACACAGCATTTGTTATCATTACTGGAATAGAGAGAGAGCAATAGAGACAGAGTGAGACAGGGAAACCGAGAGATACTGTGAGAGACACAGAGACTGATAGATACTGAGACAGAGGCCACGAGAGACAGAGCAAGACAGGGAAACCGAGAGATACTGTGAGAGACACAGAGACTGATAGATACTGAGACAGAGGCCACGAGAGAGACAGAGCAAGACAGGGAAACCGAGAGATACTGTGAGAGACACAGAGACTGATAGATACTGAGACAGAGGCCACGAGAGACAGAGCAAGACAGGGAAACCGAGAGATACTGTGAGAGACACAGAGACTGATAGATACTGAGACAGAGGCCACGAGAGAGACAGAGAGATATTGTGAGAGACACAGAGACTGATAGATACTTAGATAGAGGCCTCCAGAGACAGAGACAGAGAGAGACAGGGAGACACACAGAGACTGATAAATACTGAGACATTGACATGCAGAGAGACGGAGAGATAGACAGAGTTACTGAGAAAAAAAACTTGCATTTCTATAGCGCCTTTCACAACCACCGGACGTCCCAAAGCACTTTACAGCCAATGAAATACTTTTCTGAAGTGTAGTCACTGTTGTAATGTAGGAAACGCGGCAGCCAATTTGCGCACAGCAAGGTCCCACAAACAGCAAGTGTTACTGAGACATAGACTGAGATAGATACTGGGACATTGGCAGAGAGACTGTGAGACAAAGAGCGAGACTATGAGACACAGAGAGACTGATAGATACTGAGACATTAACACACAGAGAGGCTGAGCGATAGCGAGTCATTGACAGAGATAGCCTGAGAAACCGTGATAAAGAGACTGTAATAGATGGAGAGATAGCGAGAGACACTGAGGTTCAGAGATATTGAAATACTGAACGATATCGAATACTGAAAAATACCGAGACACACACTGTGAAGAAGGAGAGATTGAGAGAATTAATGAGAAACTGAGACAGACAGACACTGAGGGAGATTGAAAATAGAGGAGTGACACCAAGAGAGGGAGACACTGAGAGGCAAACTGAGACAGGGACAGAAAGACACAGAGGGAGATCCTGAAAGACTGACTGAGAGACAAAATGAGAGACAGACTGAGAGACAGAGGCACTGAGAGACAGAAAGACACCAAAAGACATCTAGATAGAGATTGAAAGACATGAGGGAAAGAGAGAGACTGAAAGAGATATTGAGACTGAGAATTCTGAGAGAGAGACTGAAAGAGATATTGAGACTTCTGAGATTGAGAAATGAAAAAAGACAGTGCGAGAGACAAAGGGGGTAATTTTACCCTAAGCGAGCTGGTGGGAAACTGATAGGATGGGATTGGCTGGCCGTTAAACACCCCGTCTGATTTTACTTTTCGTTGACTTCAATGAAAAGTAATATCGAGCGGGGGAGCAAATCGGGTAGCCAATCCGATCCTGTCAGTTTCCTGCCTGGCGGGTTACGTTAATATGGCCCCCGAGGATACGCTGAGAGATTGAGCGATGGAGAAAGACACTGAGAGATACTGAGACAGAGGGATAGGGAAACTGAAAGAATTACTGGGAGACACTAAGAGAGACTGAGGCAGAGAGGAAAATCTGAGAGATAGAGTGAGAGAATAAGACACTGAAAGACTGAGAAATAAGTGAGACCTCTGACAACAAGGGTCAACCTTTTGGATTTTCTCTGCACTGCCTCCAGCATCTCCCTTGCTCCTCAGTGACAAGAACTGGACACAACACTCAAGGTGCAGTCTGTGTACAGTTTTGGTCTCCGTACAAAAGGAAGGATATACTTGCCTTAGAGGGAGTGCAACGAAGGTTCACTAGATTGTTTGAATCCCACCATTCATGCTTGACTCCCTCCAATCAGTTTTCCGCCCTTGCCACAGTACCGAAACGGCTCTCATCAAAGTCACAAATGACTACCTTTGTGACTGTGACAAAGGTAAACTATCCCTCCTCGTCCTTCTTGACTTGTCTACAGCCTTTGACACGGTTGACCACTCCATCCTTCTCCAACGCCTCTCCACCATTGTCCAGCTGGGTGGGACTGCACTCGCCTGGTTCCATTCTTATCCATCTAATCATAGCCAGAAGCAATAGCTTCTCTTCCCGCTCCCGCATCGTTACCTCTGGTGTCCCCCAAGGATCTATCCTTGGCCCCTTCCTATTTCTCATCTACATGCTGGCCCTCGCCAACATCATCCGAAAACACAGCATCAGTTTCCACTTGTACGCTGACGACACCCTGCTCTACCTCACCACCACTTCTCTCGACCCCTCCACGGTCTCTAAATTGTCAGACTGCTTGTCCGACATACAGGTCTGGATGAGCAGAAATTTTCTCCAATAAAATATTGGGAAGACCAAAGCCATTGTTTTTGGTCCCCCGCCACAAACTCCGTTCCCTAGCCACAGACTCCATCCTGCTCCTTAACATCTGTCTGAGGCTGAACCACACTGTTCGCAACCTTGGTGTCATATTTGATCCTGAAATGAGCTTCCGACCACATATCCACAGCATAACTAAGACCGCCTATTTCCACCTCTGTAACATCGCCCATCTCCGCCCTTGCCTCAGCTCATCCGCTGCTGAAACCCTCATCCATGCCTTTGTTACCTCTAGACTTGACTATTCCAACGCACTCCTGGCTGACCTCCCACATTCTACCCTACGTAAACTTGAGGTCATCCAAAATTCGGCTGCCCGTGTCCTAACTCGCACCAAGTCCCGTTCACCATCACCCCTGTGCTCGCTGACCTACATTGGCTCCCGGTTAAGCAACACCTCAATTTTAAAATTCTCATCCTCGTTTACAAATCCCTCCATGGCCTAGCCCCTCCCTATCTCTGGAATCTCCTCCAGTCCCACAAACCCCCCCGAGATATCTGCGCTCCTCTAATTTTGCCCTCTTGAGTATACCTGGTTATAATCGCTCAACCATTGGTGGCCGTGCCTTCTGCTGCCTAGGCCCTGAGCTCTGGAATTCCCTGCCTAAACCTCTCCGCCTCTCTACCTCTCTTTCCTCCTTTAAGACGCTCCTTAAAACCTACCTCTTTGACCAAGCTTTTGGTCACCTGCCCTAATTTCTCCTTACGTGGCTCGGTGTCAAATGTTTTGTCTTGTAACACTGTTGTGAAGCGCCTTGGAACGTTTTACTACGTTAATGGCGCTATATAAATACACATTGTTGTTGTTGTTGTGGATTGATTCCTGGGATGAGAGAGTGTCCTTTGAGGAGAGATTCAGTGGAATGGGTCTATACTCTCTGGAGTTTAGAAGAATGAGAGGTGATTGCATTGAAACATATAAAATTCTTAGACGGCATGACAGGGAAGATGCTGAGAGGCTGTTTCTCCTGGCTAGAGAGTCTAGAATTAGGGGACATAATCTCAGGATAAGGAGTAGGCCATTTCGGACCAAGATGAGGAGAAATTTCTTCACTCAGAGGGTTGTGTATCTTTGGAATTCTCTACCCCAGAGAGCTGTGGATGCTGAGTCGTGGAGTATATAAGACTGAGATCGATAGATTTTTGGATTCGAGGATGACCAAGGGATAAGGGGATCGGGCGGGAAAGTGGAGTTGAGGTCAAAGATCAGCCACGATCTTATTGAATGACGGAGCAGACTTGAGGGGCCGTGTGGCCTACTCCTGCTCCTATTTCTTAGGTTCCTATGACTAGAGTACCGCACAGTTTGATCACAACTTCCTCTGACTTTTCTTCTACTGTTCTGGTTATGCACTCCTGTTCTCGATGACCTCCCGGTCCGGCAACGCCTCAGTTTAAACATTTTCATGCTTGTTTTCAAAATCCCTCAATAGCCTCACCTCTCCCTATCTCTGTAAGAAGGAACCTCCTCCAGCCCTACAACCCTCCAAGCTCTCAGCGCTCCTTGGGTGGTCTCTATAATGGGCATCGCCAGCTTTACACCTGTGCGACAAGTGTGCTGAAGTTTGAGATCACCACAGTGAGGAAGCAGTGAGGAGGAGGAGCTTAAGAACTGTATTGGGAACCTCAGATGAACAAGGACTACAACAACAACTTGCAGTTATATAGCGCCTTTAATGTCGTAAAACGTCCCAAGGCACTTCACAGGAGCGTTATCAAACAAAAAATTGACACACCAGCCACACAAAGAGAGATATTAGGACAGGTAATCTGAAGCTCGGTCAAAGAGGTAGGTTTAACCAGGTAAGGAGGGGGAGAGATTTAGGGAGGGAATCCAGAGCTTGGGGCCCAAGCAGCTGAAGGCACAGCCGTCAATGGTGGAGCGATTAAAATCGGGAATGTGCAAGAGGCCAGAATTGGTGTAACTCCTATCAAACACACAGTATAACAACTGCAGAACCCATTCCAATAATGATTATCTATAAGTCTAGCTCTGTCTGTAACTCTCTTCCATATATTATTCTGTCAGTATATCTCTCCCATACATTTTCTCACATTTAACGGTCCCATTCATTATTCTGTCAATAACTCTCCAATATATTATTCTTTCTGTAACTTTCTCATACATTATTCTGTCTATTACTCTCAGAAGAAAGTATTTGCATCTATATCGTGCATTTCACATCCTCAGGACGTCCCAAAGTGCTTTAGGCCTAATGAAGCACTTTCGAAGTGTGGTCACTGCTGTTATGTAGCAAACGCAACAGTCAATTTGTACACTGCATGGTCCCACTAACAGCAATGAGATAAATTACCAGATAATCATTTTTTGGTGGTGTTGATTGAGGGATAAATATTGGCCCCAGGACACCAGGGAGAACTCCCCTGCACTTCTTCGAAATAGTGCCGTGGGATCTTTTATGTCCACCTGAGAGAGCAGATGGGGTCTCGGTTTAACGTCTCATCTGAAAGACAGTGCAGAAGTCTCTTTGTCTTGTCTCTGTGGCATAATTGGTCAGTGTGTTTGGCTATTAACTGAAAGGTTGGTGGTTCAAGCCCACTCCAGGGACGGAAGGGGTGATTTAATTGAAGTTTTCAAGATATTAAGGGGCACTGGTAGGGCAGATAGAGCAAAACCATTTCTGCTGGCTGGGGAGCCTAGAACTAGGGGGTATAGTTTAAAAATTAGAGCCAGACCTTTCGGGACTGAAGTTAGGAAACACTTCTACACACAAAGCGAGGTAGAAGTTTGGAACTCTCTTCCGCAAACGACAATTAATGTTGGCTTCACAGGAGCGTTATCAAACACAATTTAACAGAAGAGGTAGGTTTTAAGGAGCGTCTTAAAAGGAGGAGAGAAGAGAGGGCTAAAGACAGGATTATGTGTAGGGATTATGTACAGAATAACCTATGGGATCATTCTATATGTAACTCTTTCCCATCTATTTTTGCTCTTTACCAGCCAAAACAATTTTAAATCTGAGATTGATAGATTTTTGTTAACCAAAGGTGTTAAGCGATAGGGGGCAATGGCGGGTATATGGAGTTAGGTCACAGATCAGCCATGATCTCATTGAATGGCAGAACAGGCTCAAGGGGCTAAATGGCCGACTCTTGTTCCTATATTCCCTCAGTACTGCACTGAAGTGTGAGCCTAGATTATGCGATCAAATTTCAGGAGTGGGACTCAAACCTTCAGACACAGAGGCAAGAATGTTAGCACTGAGCCAAGGCTGCCCTGAGATCAGATGATTTAAAAAAAATTCTGGTCAAGAAAGGTGTCTCATACAAGGAAACCCATCGCCATAAGCCAAGAGCCTCCAACCTGCCTGTTAAAGTAATACATACATGTCGAATTTGCCCGATATGGAATGCACACTGTTTCCTCATATACCCACACCTAATTTACCTAAATCCACCATGTGGCAGAGCCAAGGTTTAGGAATCCGTAAGGGTGTGTAGGGTCCTGCAAGAGTTTAACCAGCTGAAACTGTGCAACCCACTTGCGCACAGCACTGGTTAAGTTCCACCTGCTTGTCCGACCAGCACTACGCTACCCATTACGCCATTGTTTTGGCTGGTAAAGGGCAAAGATAGATGGGAAAGAGTTACATATAGAATGATCCCATAGGTTATTCGGTACGTAATCCCGACACATAATCCTGTCTTTGGCCCTCTCTCTCCTCCTTTTAAGATGCTCCTTAAAACCTACCTCTTTGACCAAGCTTTTGGTCACACGTCCTAATATCTCCTTATGTGGCTCGGTGTCAAATTGTGTTTGATAATCGCTCCTGTGAAGCCCCTTGGGACATCTTACTATGTTAAAGGCGCGATATAAATACACATTGCTGATACTTTATTCTGTCTGCATCTCCATTTCAGGTAGTTTGGATGACGTATGTCACTCTCTTACTGTATTGAAGTCAGACTGTAATTATTCAACCATTCAGAAAGACATTGCAGTTTTCTACCAGGAAAGTAAACAGTTACATCTCAATTAAAATTTTACTTTATTAATTAGCGATATTGAAATACCTCCTCCCAATCAAAATAGCAAGCATTAGTGATAATAACGGAATTATATAATCTCATTCTTCTTAATATTATTAGACCCATTAAGAATCTTTCTGGCATCTGTCAACACTTTATTTGTTCCAGTCAGGTCAGTAGATTTAGTGCGCTAACATCCATAGTCACATAGTTAACAGGAGCAGTGTTGCTAGCTGCTGGGGTGCAGTAGCATTGTGGTTATGTTATTAGACTAGTAATCCAGTATAGGCCTGGACTAATGATTGTCAGTAGATATGAGTTCAAATCCCACACACAGCAGCTGGGGAATTTAAATTTAATTAAATCAATCTGGAATAAAAAGCTAGTATCAGTAGTGGTGACCATGTAACTACCGGATTGTCGTAAACACCCATCTGGGTCACGAATGTCCTTTAGGGAAGGAAATCTGCCGTTCTTACCCGGTCTGGCCTATATGTGACTCCAGACCCACAGCAATGTGGTTGACTCTTAACTGCCCCTCTGAAATGGCCCAGCAAGCCACTCAGTTGCATTCAAGAAAGCAGCTCTCCACCACCTTCTCAAGGGCAATTAAGGATGGGCAATAAATGCTGGCCCTGCCAGCGACGTCCGCATCCCGTGAATGAATTTAAAAAAGTTACTCTGTTCACAGCGATTATAACTAGTTTCGTCCCTGGTTCCTGTCCCCCTTTACTCTTTCTAGCACTAAAAACCCTTCTGATAATTAATATAATCAGCTCTTCCCTCTTATAGTAAAATGATGCCCTTGCCATTGATTAATAATTCACAAGTATTATTACATGTTGCTGTTAATGATCCATTTTTTTCATTAATTAACCACAACTGGTGCTGTCAGATTTATAAGTAATATTAGCATATCAAACTGTACATTATTAATGATAAAAATCTTTAGTAATACTAATTATAATTATATGCCGCGATTTTCAGTTTCAGCAGGCAGGATGGGTGGAATTGTGGAATGCAATCCTGAAAAGATCAGTAAAATTCCCCGGCACTTAAAATGGAATTCAATTTATCTCGTCACAGTTAAACCAGTGGCCCTGGCTACCAGTGGTTGGAATCACAGACTAGCTTTAGGGGTTAGGTAGCATAGTGGTTATGTTACTGGACTAGTACTCCAGTGTTACGAGTTCAAATGCCCACCGCAGCAGCTGGGGAATTTAAAACTCAATTAAATAAATCTGGGATAAAAGGCTAGTATCAGTAATGGTGACCAGGAAACTACTGGGTTGTCGTAATAAACCCATCTGGTTCACTGATGTCCTTCAAGTGAAGGAAATCTGCCGTCCTTACCTGGTCTGGGCCTATATGCAATGTGGGTCTTAACTGCCCTCTGAAATGGCCTAGCAAGCCACTCCGACGGTTCCGACGAAGGGTTTCGACCTGAAACGTTAACTCTCTTTCTCTCTCCACGGATGTTGCCTGGCCTGCTGAGTTTTTCCAGCGTTTTCTGTTGTTATTTAGCAAGCCACTCTGTTGTATTCCAGAAGGCGGCTCACCACCACCTTCTTGAGGGCCCCACCTCATTGTCTTAGTTGTATTTTGCTATGTCTTTGATATAATGCCTTCCTGACTGACCTGATTGTCTCTCTGCCGAGGTGTGATAAAAGGCAGTCAGAAAGATTAACTGTAGTCGTCTGACATTGTACGCTGCACAGGCATTGTTCTCTGTCTATATATGCTTTGCGGATTCGTATTCCTTCACTTCACCTGACGAAGGAGCAGCAGCTCCGAAAGCTTGTGATTTCAAATAAAACTGTTGGGGGTAAAAATTCAGTTGGTTGCGCCTCCCGTTAGCGCCTTAAGAGGGTGCTAATGGGGCGCAAAGCCGCTAACGCCCGGGCGCAGCGATGTTTGCGCCGCTCGGGAACTTAACTAGAGATTGTGCGGCGGCGCTAAACTTTACCGCTGCGACCACCTGCGCGCGCAGATTGTGACGTCATTCCATGGTGCAACGCCCTTGTGGCGCCCCGGAGCGGAAATTGAGTGGCGCCCCCTGCCTTACCGCCTGGCGCATCCAACGACCAGAAGACTGGAACGCTATCAATCGCTGTGGGGCTGGGGGGGGGCGCTATTTAAAGGGGGCCTCTTCCTGTCTTTTATTGTTGGTGGCATTTTTGAACTACGCATTCTGAGAGAGAGAGGGAGAGACTTCTGGAGAGATTCAACGTTGTGTGAAGGAGTTTTGGGTACTGAGCAGCACTTTGCAGGTTCATTTTGATTTGCCATTCCTTGTATCGATTTAGCAGAGACTGTGGGAGCTGCACTCTGAGCTCTTTGCCTGGTACTCTCCATTGTTCTTTCCAGCACATTTGATGTGCAAGTCTCTCCAGGCCGAGATTCAAGGCTGCAATGAACAGGATGTGGATGGAAAGCAAGATTAACCATCCCCTTTAAGAACTGGCCCATGCCATTGTGTGTGTGTTCCATTGCTGACTGACATTACATGAGCTTCGCCAGCGCTCTGAGTTAGCGCCTCACTCCTTGGCCTTTGCGCCTTAAGACAGGTGTGCAGCGCCTGATTTAGCGCTCCACTCACCTCCCGGGGCGGTAAAAGTGAAGTTTCCAGTCAGTGCCGATAATTAGCGCCAGGCGCTAATATTTGCGTCCAGACGATATTTGCGCCCCAAATGGGGCGCGACCTAATTTTTCCCCCTTGGACTATAACCTGGTGTTGTGCGACTTCTCACTTTTGTCCAGCCCAGTCCAACACCGGCATCTCCGCTTCTTGAGGGCAATTAGGGACAGGCAATAAATGCCGGCCTTGCCAACGACGCCCACATCCTGTGAATGAATAAAAACAAAATCCCCAAAACATCAATAAAAATCCCAAGCTGTAAAAATGGAATTTGACTTATTTGGCCAGTGCAAACCAACATGCTTTGTGACTTGACGATGGCTGTAGATATCAAAATTACACACATATTTAACGCATCTATAAGAACATTGGAAAAATTAAAAAAGAGAAGAAAGAAAATGCTGGAAGCACTCAGCAGGTCAGGCAGCATCTGTGGAGGGAGAAACAGAGTCAATGTTTTAGGTCGGTGACCCTTCGTCAGAACTGGCAAATACTCCTCTGACAGTGCAGCACTCCCTCAGCACTGCACCGAAGTGTCAGCCTACATTATGTGCTCAAGTTGCTGGAGTGGGACTTGAACCCATGAACTTCTGACTCAGAGGTGAGAGTCAAGGCTGACACCTTTGAAAAGAGGCCATCCAACATTTGAAGTGCATCCCTCCAGTATGTATTTATATAGCAGCTTTCACGACCTCAGGATATCCTAAAGCACTTTACAGCCAATGAAGTACTTTTAAAGTGCAGTCAATTTTGTAATCTAGGAAACACAGCAGCCATTTTGCACATAGCAAGGTCCCACAAACAGCAATGAGATAATGACCAGATAATCTGTGGTTTTTAAGTGATGTTAATTGAGGGATAAATATTGGCCAGGACACCGGGGAGAACTCCCCTGCTCTTCTTTGAATCATGCCATGGAACCTTTTACGTCCACCTGAGAGGGAAGACGGGACCTTGGTTTAACGCCTCATCTGAAAGATGGAACCTCTGACAGTGCAGCGCTCCCTCAGAATTGCAATGAAGTGTCAGCCTACATTATGTGCTCAAGTCGCTAGAGAGGAACTTGAACCCACGACCTTCTGACTCAGAGGCAAGAGTCAAGTCTGACACCTTTGAAAAGAGACCATACAACATTTGAGGTTCATCCCACCAGTGTGTTAACTCTCCCATCATTTGAGGTGTCCTGGGACCTTTTTGAGAGACAAGACAAGCATCTGTACAAATGGAAGTTCTTTGTTTCTCTTCTTCTCCCACTGCACCGCTGGTAGCTCCACGGAGACACCATGGGCTGGATTTTGAATGACCCATGGAGTCGGGTTTGGAGGCGTGTGGGGGGTTAAATTTGCGGGGTCAGGGTTTCCGACCCCATCCCGACTCCATGCAATTTTGACATAATCAGTCGCGGGGTTCCCGACTCCGTCCCGCCTTCAAGAGGCGGGAGAGGCCATTAAAGCCCTTAACAAGCTCTAAATTGGCTCTGTAATGCCATTTTGAAACGCTGTAGCGAGTTTAACCCTCTTCTGACGTGAAGCACGCCTGGTGTGAAACACTCCAGTGAAACCTGGCGGGAGCACAAGTGGATAGCTGACTATCGGCTGCAGGTCCACTATTACAACGGAGATGTGATGAAGGTAGTAGTAGTATTAGGTCTGAACGCCGCCTCTGATGCTGCTGCATTGAATGTCTTCAGAGACTGCCTGGGAGGACTTGCTTGGCAAAAAAATTCTCTCTCTCTCTCTTCTCTCTCTCCCCTTCTCCCCCCCCCCCTCTCTCTCTCCCCTTCTCCTCTACACCACCGCCCCCCATTTTTGCATCCAGGTCCACCCACATCAAAAGCCAGGCAGGTCCTCTCTCACCAACAGTTTCTGAGACTAGCCAGTCAGCAATGATGACATCATCAGAGGCGGCTTTCAGACTGAAAACACTAATTAGTTCATGGGTTCCCACATGCTCCAACTCAATTGCCCAATTAAGTGAAAATTGCATCAGGCATCCACATTAATCTGGAGTCGGGGGGGAAACACAAAATGCGGATTACACGACCCCAACCCGACCCCAAGACAAAATCCAGCCCCATGTGTAAGTGGAACCTCCGACAGACCTCTGCTGTAGTTATGGGCCGAGCAGGAAAATCCCTGAGGAAATTCCCCCCCCCTCCCCATTCTTCCTCATAATCGTTCCAAAAGACGGCACCTCTGACAATGCAGCACTCGCTCAGCACTGCTCTGGAGTGTCAGCCTAGATTTTTGTGCTCAAGTCCCTGGAGTGGGCATTGAACCCACAACCTTCTGACTCAGAGGCGAGAGCGCTACCAACTGATCCACGGCTGACACTTCATAATCCAGATAATGTGAGTTTGAGAATTTTAATCTGGAAATAAAAAGCTGGTATTGGTAAAAGGTGCTGGATTGTCTTAAAAAAAAACTGGTTCACTAACATCCTTCAGGGAAGGAAACCTGCCATCCTTGTGACTCCAGATCCACACTAATGTGGTTGACTCTAGCAACCCACTCATTTGCAATAAATTCAGGGCAGCTAGGGATGGACAATAAATGCCACCCTTGCCAGCGATGCCCACATCCCGAGAATGAATAAAAAATAATCTGGATTCACCGCGATTTGTAACATTTAATATTTCACAGACTTGGACAAGGCCTGTCTTAAAATACTGTAAATATGATTAATGGTGGTAGGGTTAGATAAAGTAGAGTGGGAGGAGGCTCGTGTGGCTCATAAATACGAGCATGGACCAATTGGGCCAAATGGTCTGTTTTTGTGCTGTACATTCGATGAAATTCTATGAAATACAGAATATACTTTTTTTTATTCATTCATGCATTTATTGCCCATCCCTAATTGCCCTTGAGAAGGTGATGGTGAGCCGCCTTCTTGAACCACTTCTTGAACCACTGCAGTCCATGTAGTGAAGGTACTCCCATAGTGCTGTTAGGGAGGGATTTTGACCCAGTGACGATGAAGGAACGGCGATATACTTCCAAGTCAGGATGGTGTGTGACTTGGAGGGCACCTTGCTGGTGGTGGTGTTCCCATGCCCCTGCTGCCCTTGTCCTTCTCGGTGGTAGTGGCCGCGGGTTTGGGAGGTGCTGCCGACGAAGCCTTGGCCAGTTGCTGCAGCGCATCTTGTAGATGGTACACACTGCAGCCACGGTGCGCCGGTGGCGGAGGGAGTGAATGTTTAAGGTGATCCTGGTCTTGTCCCTCAGAAAGATCCCAAAGCACTTCCCGTACAATAACTTACTTTAAAGTACAGTCACTCGTTATTTGGACAGAGCTTGGGTTATTCGGCTTCAAGTCACTGGATGAATTACACAAGTAGGTTAGCAATTGCTTGAATTCGATGTAGTTGCTGTCACTGTGAAAGGGATGGCTACCTACAAAATAACGCATTACTATTGCAAATCTCATGATAGTGGCTGCAAATGTTTTTTTTTGGAATGTAATCTAGTCGCAGATTTGGTTACTAAAGAGTTAAAAGACATTTTACCTGGGATTTCACTTTTTAATTTGGAACTCAGGGAGATGACGTGGGTGATGGCTGATGTCATCATCGCAAACCCTCCCACTCCAGCCAATCCTGGTGGAGCCGGAGTGGGAGATTTAAATAAAGATGTCCTAATTTGGTCCACATAACCCCTCCTCCCGGGTGTCAATCAGAACCACGAGCGTCTCTCCCCGGGGGTGGGAGGGAGGGAGGGAGAGTTGGCGAGCCCGGGAGAAGGTGCATTCCTCTGGGATAGCACAGCCACAAAGACTCGGGGAGGGAGGGAGGGAGGGAGGGGGGTGGGGGACACAGAGAGAGAGAGAGAGAGAGGATAGGAGGCAATCGCAGAATCTGCAAACCACGCCAGTCTCCCCGGGGAAAGGGGGGTGGGGGGGGGGGGAGAAAGGCAAGCAAAGAAAAACCCCTCCTCAGCCTCTAGCTCGCTACATGGATAACTCACTCTTCGTAGCGTTGCCTCCAGGAGCTGACGATCCCTTTTGCATTCTACATCTCTCTATCCCATATATATATTTGCTAGAACGAAATATTGCATTGGCTTTGGCGGATTCAACTTTATTCAGCTGAATTTGAAGACCTCTTTATTTACAAGGAGCATGTTAATTTCGCAGTGAGAGACCAAGGGAGCAATTCTCAAGTGCAAGCAACTCTCTCTCTCTCTCTCTCTCCTCCTCCTCCTCCTCCTCCGATCAGAGAAGTGAAGACAGATCAATTGACTGGTTGGGGGGATCTGTATGCCCAGTGGACAGGCAGAGAAATACTGTGTGTGGCTCTTTTTTTTTCCACTTGACATTGACACGCAGACAGACACACAACACAAAACACACACACACACACACAGAAATAACTATTGTGTCTCTCTCTCTCTCTTGGAAACATAAGCATAACACAAGACAAACAAACAGACAAGACAGACCAGACAACGAAAGGCTGCTTTGATGTTTGCCATCCAGGAGAACATACCGAGAGGTGGGATCACCATGAAAGAGGAACCTTTGGTTGCCGGGATGAATCCCGTAAGATCCTGGATGCAGTCCGGCGGGATACTGGACGCGAACACCGCGGCTCAGAGGTGAGTGCGGAGCGCTCGGTTTTATTTTGGAGGGTGCTGGTGGGGTGAGGTGATGATATTGCTTCTATTTTTTGTTGTGTCCCCCCCCCACCCCCTGCCCCGTGTTACCAGCCCGGTGACCAGGAGCTCCGAACTCTGCCGATGCCGCTGCTACTTTGCCCTGTGTGTGTGTGTGTGTGCTGTATTGTTTCTCGCTTGTTCTTTTCTAAGGAGAATCTTTTGGTCAGGTGGAAATTAGATTTTCCGACTTGACCAAGGTGTTAAGTCCTTGGTTTCCCCGTTATTTTTCTCTCCCCGTTTCACGGCTTGTCATTTTCTGCTATTTACTCCCTCGTTCGGTCTTTCCCCGTTTCTTTATCTATCATCCTCCCTCTTTTCCATTCTTTCTCTTTCCCTCTTTCTGCTTTTCCCCAATTTCCCCCTCTTGCTTTTTCTGCCTCTCTGTTTCTCCCTCTTGCTTTTTCTGCCTCTATTTCTCTCTGTCCCCTTTTTCTGCCTCTCTCTATTTCTCTGTCCCTTTTTCTGCCTCTCTATTTCTCCCTCTCCCTCTTACTGCTGTTCACTGTTTCTTCTCCCCGTTTCTTTCTCTCTCCGTTTTTATTTATTCTGTTTCTTTCTCCCTCTCTCTATCCCTCTTTGATTTCATTTCTTCCTCTCTCTGTTTGTCCTCTATTTCTTCCTCTCCTGTATTGGTATCTTTCTGCCCGTTTCTTTCCTTCTTTCCGTTTTTCTCTCTCTCTCTCTCTCTGTCTTGTTCCTGTTTCTCTTTTCCTTTCACCCCTTTTATCTTCCTCCCCATGTCTTTGTGAGATTGAGGATTCGGAGCTCCCACTTTATAGCGTGCCTCGGCCACTTTTCCTTGCCCAGACAGTGTTTATAAAACTTTCTCTGTCTCCTTTCCTCTCTCGTTCTCCCATCACTCTCACACCGGTCGGCAAATCAGAATTTAATTAAAAAATATATATAACCATCTGATCTGCTGTAGGAGATTTAAGTTTCTTATTTCATTCTTCCTTCCTACTTATCCTTCTCGTCTCACTTTTATGGCACAGACTCATTTATAATCCGCAACAATATAATTTGCCGGTGTAACGTTTCAAATACAAGGTTTCCTAAATTATTTCTCCTTCCCCATCCCTCCTTTCGCTCTCCCCCTTCTTTCTCCTTCACCTTTCAGCCCAGTCTTGGCCAGTGTCCGATGTCCCCTTAACTTGCAAAATGAAAAATGCAAAGAGTTTAATATTTCCATTCCCCTCAGTACGAACAACTTTTATTTAAACAAATATATATATTTTTATTTTAAGAGTAACTTTCTCAGTTCTGTGCAGCGTGAATGTATTAATCGGTGCAATTCAGAGCCCCGTCTCCAGTTATCCTGTAACACAACTGTCGGCTGTAACTCTGCAGATGACAAGATGCTAATCTCATTTAACACATCTTTTAATATCAGTTCCCCAAAACTTCTGACATCAAAGTAACATGAGGAATGATTCCACTCACTCCCCCCCCCCCACGCCAAAAAAAAGCTGTAAGTGATTGAAGTCCCTTTCTCTCCTTGTCCTTGTCAGTGTGATTATTTGGTTAAGGTGCTTCCCCCCCCTTTGACCCATTAACCGGCGGCTTGCCTTGTGCTCCTGTGCCCGCAGTGGGGTCGGCTTGGCCCGGTCGCACTTTGAGAAACAGCCGCCCTCCAACCTCCGAAAATCCAACTTCTTCCACTTCGTCTTGGCGCTCTATGATCGGCAGGGACAGCCCGTGGAGATCGAGAGGACGGCGTTTGTGGACTTCGTGGAAAAGGACAAAGTACGTTTAATCCCCTTTACACTTTCCTATCCTTTTTCCCCTCCCTTTACTTTCAATCCTTTTCTCTTTCTGTCCTTTCGTTCTTTTTTCATTCCTACTATTTTCAATCTTTTTCTCTTTCTACCCTTAATTCCTTACTTTTTCCAACCTCATCTCTTTCTATCCTTTTCATTCGCATCTCACTATTCCTCTTTCTCCCCACTTTCTATCTCTTCTTTCCTTTTTTACCATTCCCAGTTCACTGTTTCTATTCCTATTTCTTCCTCCTATTTTCCACGTCCTTGTTTTAAATGTCCTCCTCTTTCTATTGCACTCTATATCTCTCTCTCTCTCCCCTTTCTATCTGCTCACTGCCTCTGTTCCCCCCGCCCCCGCGCGCCCTACATCCAGACTATCTCTGCAGCAATGCGTGGAGCTGCAGAGAGAGAGAGAGAATTGTGTTGTTTTTTGTACACATTTCCTTCCCCCCCCAATCACCGTCCGTCCGTAGAGGCATCTATGGCAAACATCTCGGCGTAAAATGTGCAAATTTAACAGCCACGTGCGGAACTCTAGTTTCATATATATATATATATATATATTTAAAGTTTTGCAATAATAAAACTGAATGAAGCGCAAAGTTGCATTTATGCAACACGCGGTCCAACTTGCATTCGATCTTAATTCGCGATTGATCATTCTCGGTGCTTCTTCTCAGGAACAGAACGGGGAGAAAACGAACAACGGGGTTCACTACAAGTTACAGCTCCTGTACAGCAACGGTAAGTAACCGCAGACAGCAACAAGGCACACACGAGAGAGAGAGAGAGAGAGGCAAAAAACAAGTTCCAAAAACCAATCTATGTATTACCATCTTTTAGAGCAAGGGGTTTGGGAGATTCCTCCTTGTTTCTGGTTCCATTTTCGAGGCCAGAATCTGAGATGTAGAAAATATAAAAAACACTTACAATTAAAGCGCAGTGTGGATTGGATAAAATAATTCCAATGCAATTTTCAGATGAAAATTTACGATTTAAAAAAAAAACAAAGATGCAAAAAAGAATATTAATTTCAGTTCAGGGAGAGAAAAAAAAAACCCCTAAAATAAATACCAACATCAGCATTCAGAGATAGCAACTCCGGATTAGGAAAGGCGCTGGGGTAGTTGTTTCCGAATGCTGGTGTTTATATTTTATATATACACAAGTGTTGGTTGGGTATCTCCGATGTAGGCACCGCGTTCACACATGCTGTGTTTGTAAATTCTGCTACAAGCACTCAAATCACCCTCAGTCTAATGCCGCGCGGTTTGTAGATGGGGAAATCCACACACATTTTAGTTACAATCAGATTTTTTTAGAAAAAAAAACTTAGGCACCAAACTTTGCATTAAGTCAACGGTTTTTTTTAAACGCATCGATAAGCTTTCTGACGCTTAGGAAAATAATAAATGCATTGAAGAGATTAAAATATATATATATATATTTATTTATAATGGGCGTTTAAATCTCAGTTCTGAGTTTTAAGGAGTAACCGCTTAGATAAGATTCTGAACTCCTATATTTAACTTTACATTTATGCAAGGGTAAACTTTTAATCTCGTTTAATTGTCATTTTCTTTATTGGTGCAAAGGCTGAATATATATTTTAACATGCAAGAGCTGTGAAATTATCAATATATTTATGCCGACGTTTGTGTGGGGGAGATAAGCTTTGTGTTTAATCGGCTGGTACTGAATTAACCTTCCCCTTTAATATGTCCCATATATTCACACACACACACACACACACATACAATGATCAGCCCGGATCTATTGCCGGGCTCTGCTGAATTAACAAGCGAGTTATATTTCATTGCACAGACCGCACTGTTCCCTCGCAGTTCGCAATAGCATTGAACTATTTGCAGTATCACTTAACAGTCTGTTCTGTTAAACTGGAGCGGGGAGCTTGTAGTCTGGGGCTGAGATGCGACTCCTCTGCCTGAATCTCCCTCCCCCCCCCACCGCCGTTAGAAAGACTTCTTTCTCAACAAAAAAAAAGTAGACAGCGGTCGGGGAGAGGAGAACCAAAATATATACATCGATGATGATATTGCAGGTTTTCTTTGCGGGGGAGAGAGGGAATAGTGAAAATGGAAATACGACCTGAAACTGCAAGGGGGAAATATAACGTGAGAGGTATTGGGACAGTGATGGAAAGGAGGAATCAGGAGAGAGAGAGGGAGAGATTTAGGGGGAAAAGAAAGTTGAAGGATTTGGGAAAGGTGCACAAGAGATAGGGAGAGGGAGCGGGAGAATAAATATAACGTTCAAACTGCAAATCTGAACTAAAGAGAGGAAATGTTGGCAATGCACAACGCATCTGACAGCATCTGCAAAGAGAATAGACAGGTTAGTGTTTGGGAATTGGTCCTGCTGGGACAGTTCTGGTCTCTCCGCCAAACATTTAATGATCTTCCCTGTTTTTGTAACTTGCTGTGTGATTCCAGAATTCTCTGCTATCATTACTGAGAAAAATTTCCAGCGTAGCTCTTTCTTTTAAAACACTGCAAAGAACTGAAAGAGACAAAATGACCAACACTGTCGCGCTATATACAGTAGTAAGGGATGGGTCTGATTAAAAAAAAAATTGCAGTGGGAAAGGAAAATTCCTTTTTATTTATTCCTTGTTTTTTTTCCCCCCTCCCTTCCCGCCTCACACGCAGGAATCCGAACGGAACAGGATTTATTCGTACGTCTGATAGACTCAATGACCAAACAGGTAGGGAAGGGTTGTACGCCGTTAAAACATACAGGAGCAAATCCGTCCGATTATTCAGCCGGGGTTTACTGTTGCCTTCCGAGCTCCTGCAGCTTTTCGAAAAGAAAACGCGTCTCTCGATTTAACTAATGCTCCAAAATCAGCTGCTTTGATATTTTCTTTTTTTATATATATAAAAAGAGGCATTTTTTTTTTGCAGGGATCTCTTCCGCCACCCACCAAACCCATGATTTTCAAATCAGATTAATATTTTAAAATGAGTTTGGGGTAACATAATCAGTGTGGGCCAGCGTTAACGATGTGGTGGGCCTAATTCGATTTGTTATTAATAGCAGCAGCCTGATACATCGCAGTATTGAATTGTCGTGCGTTTGTGTTTATTTTGTTGTTAATCAATAGCTAGCTGAAAGACGTTTTCTTCAGTGTCGCCACTGGCATGCATTTTGACTTCGGGAGGATGCTCCTGGCACTGCCTGCTTGCCAGAAATCACCACCTCCCCTACTCCCCATGGGTGCATCGTACGCTGATGCACAGCTTTGCCGCAGTGCTGCAGTGAGGTGCTAAATTGCTTGCTGCGAATTCTGCGACCGCCTCACACGCAGATTAGAATCGATCGGTCGCGTCGGGAACGACCGTATCAGCTGCAAATCAGAAAAAAAATGTTCACGCAAACGTTGTTCGGTTTCTGTCGGATGAATTTATTTACACTGCGCTCGAATGCAAGTGAATCGAGATTTATCTGGCCTCATAATTGTACCTTGGAGAAATGCAAAAAAAAAGTGAGAAATTAATATCGGCACTTTAGAACGATTTTAATTATTTTCCTTAAGGACGGGTTTAAAACAGGGCATTTCGAATTCAGCCAGCTATGCATGTGAGGCATAATATCACGTTACTCACCATACCATTTACAGAATTCCAGAACTCAAATATTAAATCCCGATTGAGGAGTAAAACACTCCCTGATTTACTTGACATTTTCTTTTTGTCTTCGTTTTGTGCTTCCCAAAGTGAGGGATATTCACCATGAGGAAGGGTAAACCTTCCAATTCAGGCACCCAGTGTCCCATCAAACACTCGCAGGGCAGGTACAGCACAGGTTAGATACAGAGTAAAGCTCCCTCTACACTGTCCCATCAAACACTCCCAGGGCAGGTACAGCACGGGTTAGATACAGAGTAAAGCTCCCTCTACACTGTCCCATCAAACACTCCCAGGGCAGGTACAGCACGGGTTAGATACAGAGTAAAGCTCCCTCTACACTGTCCCATCAAACACTCCCAGGGCAGGTACAGCACGGGTTAGATACAGAGTAAAGTTCCCTCTACACTGTCCCATCAAACACTCCCAGGGCAGGTACAGCACGGGTTAGATACAGAGTAAAGCTCCCTCTACACTGTCCCATCAAACACTCCCAGGACAGGTACAGCACGGGTTAGATACAGAGTAAAGCTCCCTCTACACTGTCCCATCAAACACTCCCAGGGCAGGTACAGCACGGGTTAGATACAGAGTAAAGCTCCCTTTACACTGTCCCATCAAACACTCCCAGGACAGGTACAGCACGGGTTAGATACAGAGTAAAGCTCCCTCTACACTGTCCCATCAAACACTCTCAGGGCAGGTACAGCACGGGTTAGATACAGAGTAAAGCTCCCTCTACACTGTCCCATAAAACACTCCCAGGGCAGGTACAGCACGGGTTAGATACAGAGTAAAGCTCCCTCAAACTGTCCCATCAAACACTCCCAGGGCAGGTACAGCACGGGTTAGATACAGAGTAAAGCTCCCTCTACACTGTCCCATCACACTCTCCCAGGGCAGATACAGCACAGGTTAGATTCAGAGTAAAACTCCTACTCTGCCCCATCAAACTCTCCCAGGGCAGGTACATAGGATTACACAGCATATCCAGCACAGAAACAGGCCATTTGGCCCAACCAGTCCATGCCAGCATTTATGCTCCACTTGAGCCTCCTCCCATCTTTCCTCATTTAACTCTATCAGCATAACCCTCTATTCCCTTATCTCTCATATGCTTATCTAACTTTCACTTTAATGCATCTGTACTATTCGCTTCAACCACTCCCTGTGGTCGCAAGTATCACATTCTCACCACAGTGTCAGCTGTGGCTCAGTGGGTAGCACACTCGCTTCTGAGTCAGAAGGTTGTGGGTTCATAGTCCCACTCCAGGGACTTGAGCACATAAATCTAGGTAGACACCCCAGTACAGTGCTGAGGACATGCTGCACTGTCGGAGGTGCCGTCTTTTGGTTGAGACGTTAAACCGAGGCCCCGTCTGCTCTCTCAGGTGGACGCAAAAGATCCAATGGCACTATTTCGAAGAAGAGCAGGGGAGTTATTCCCAGCGACCTGGCTAATATTTATCCCTCAATCAACATAACAAAAACTGTTTATTTGGTCATTATCACATTGCTGTTTGTGAGAGCTTGCTGTGCGCAAATTGGCTGCCGCGTTTCCTACATTACAACAGTGACTCCACTTCAAAAAGTACTTCATTGACTGTGAAGCGCCTTAAGACGTCCGGTGGTCGTGAAAGGCGCTATAGAAATGCAAGTCTATCTTTCTTTCTCTCTGGGTGAAGAAGTTTCTTCTGAATTCCCTGTTTGATTTCTTGGTGACTATCTTATATTGATGGCCTCTAGTTATGCTCTTCCCCACAAGTGGAAACTTTCTCTCTGTATCTACTCTATTCATAATTTTAAAGACATCTATTAGGTCATCCCTCAGCCTTCTCTTTTTAAGAGAAAAGAGACCCAGCCTGTTCATCCTTTCCTGATATGTATACCCTCGCATTTCTGAGATCATCCTTGTAAATCTTCTCTGCACCCTCTCCAGTGCCTCTATATCCTTTTTATAAAACTGCGACCAGAATTGTACGCAAGTACTCCCAAGTACGATAGGGTACAGCAGGAGTTAAATGCATCAACAACTTCCGAACAATGTGACTCCGCCCCAACCTCAGAAGATCACCCCCTGCTGTTCCAGTGTTTCCGTTTCCCAGGCCAGCGATCTCTCTGAATCAGTTTAGCAATTTAGTGCCAATTGAGGATAAAGTTTGTTGGCTCGTGTCTACTAGGAACCCATTTTGCAACCAGCAGACAGAGGGCCATCCTAGAAGTCAGTCAGGGCTGGATTTATGTTAGGCCATTGAGGTAGAAGCCCAATATTGAGCAGACCGCACCACCCAGAACCGAATTTCAGTCGCCATCATGTTGGACAGTTAGGCCCTTCCTGACCAGCGTGCGAACGTATAAGTTGACGGGCAGGATAAAACCAGCTGGTCCATCAAGCCTGCCCCACACCTCATGATGGCTGCATCATGACGAGACACTTCCCCGTGCCCCATCCCCTCGACATCTCCTGGCAGAGGCAAAACACCAGAGAAAAATCCAGAGCCAATAAGGGAAAAAAAAATTCTCTGGAGATTTCCCTCTCTGACCCACTCAGGTGATCGAAAGCAGTCCAGGTGATTACTTGGACCAAGAAATAGAATGATACAGCACAGAAGGAGGCCATTCGGCCCATCGTGCCTGTGCCGGCCAAGAAAGAGTGATCCAATTAATCCCACTCCCCCTGTTCTTTCCCCCATAGCCCTGCAAATTTTCCCCTTCTAGTATTTATCCAATTCTCTTTTTGAAAGTTACTATTGAATCTGCTTCTACCGCCCTTTCAGGCAGCGCATTCCAGATCACAACTCTCTGCATTAAAAAAAAACGTTTCCGCATGTCGCCTGTGGTTCTTTTGCCAATGACCTTAAATCTGTGTACTTTGGTAACCGACCTTTCTGCCACTGGAAAGAGTTTCTCCTTATCTACTCCATCAAAACCAAAAGTGCTATCGATAATGCAACATGCCCCCTTTAAACTCAGAACTGGGATTTAAACACCCATTACCGGACTTATACATGATTATTCAGATAAAACTGAACAAGAACGTTACAGTATAGATTTATTTAATCGAGGTGTTTGAGATGATTAAAGGATTTGATCAGGTAGATAGAGAGAAGCTATTTTCTCTGGTGGGGAGAGTCCAGAACGAGGGGGCATAACCTTAAATTTAGAGCCAGGCCGTTCAGGGGGTGATGTCAGGAAGCACTTCTTCACACAAAGGGTATTGGAAATCTGGAACTCTCTCCCCCAAAATGCTGTTGAGGCTGGGGGAGGGGTGGGGGGTCAATTGAAAATTTCAAAACTGGGATTGATTTTTGTTAGGCAAGGATATTAAGGATTACGGAACCAAGGCGGCTAGATGGAGTTGAGATACAGATCAGCCGTGATCTAATTGGATTGTGGAGCAGGCTCGAGGGGCTGAGTGGATTACTCCTGTTCCTATGTTATAACCGAAGACGGCAGATGTGCAAGAATGTTTTTTAAAAAAAAATGCAAATTGCCTTAAAGTGTAGGGCAGACACGGATATTGAAAGCACATGTAACACTTCATATTGGTTCCGTCCTGTGTCTTGGGTTCACTATCTCGGGACGGGTTCCGCTATTCCTTTTAATCCCCAAATGCTTGTGGTCTTTCCTAGCGTCATGACTGTAGCCTGCTTCAAGAAGAAGCAGAGAAAAAAAAAATCGCTGGCGTCTAAAATGATCACGTTTTGTTTCTCAAGTCTTTCCTGTTTGCAGGTCGAGTAAATTGCAGAATTAATTCTTAAATAGGCTGCAGTAAAGGGTTTACAAATTTGTTTGCCTATTATTGGTAATCGCCTTTGTAATCCTCATTCAGAGCCAAAGTGTCTTGCTTTAACTTGTAATGCGTTAATTAGGAGGAGATTGTATCGTGTTTATAGCACAGAAGCAGCTGAGTAGATCGAGCACTTGAACCCTGAGAAGAATGTCGAGAGTTTGCATCTCACGTCTGTCTCATGAGAACGTTAAGAATTTTTAGCAACAGGAGAACACCATTATCGTAGAATCGCAGAAAGATGCAGCACAAAAGGCGGCCATTCGGGCCCATCGTGCCTGTGCCGGCTCTTTGGTAGAGCTGTCCAATTAATCCCACTCTTTCCCCGTAAGCCCTGTCATTTTTTTCCCCCTTCAAGTATTTATCCAATTGCCTTTTGAAAGTTACTATTGAATCTGCTTCCACCGCCCTTTCAGGCAGCGCGTTCCAGATCACAACAACTCGCGGCGTAAAAAAAATATTTACTCATGTTTCCTCTGGTTCTTTTCCCAATCACCTTAAATCCGTGTCCTCTGGTTACCGACACTTCTGCCACTGGAAACTGTTTCTCCTTATTTACTCTATCAAAAACCATTTATGACTTTGAACACCCCTATCAAATCTCCTCTTCGCTGCTCTAAGGAGAACAACCCCAGCTTCTCCAGTCTCTCCACATAACTGAAGCTCAAAGGGAACATTGCCTACAAGCCGTCGCGATCTCCGCGCTCCTCCAATTCTGGCACCTTGCATATCCCCGATTTTAATCGCTCCACCATTGGCGGCCGTGCCATCAGTTGCCTGGGCCCTGAGCTCTGAAATTCCCTCCCTAAACCTCTCCGCCTCTCTACGTCTCTCTCCTCCTTTAAGATGCTTCTTAGAACCTACCTCTTTGACCAAGCTTTTGTTCATCTGTTCTGATATCTCCTTCCATGGCTCGGTGTCAAAAATTTATTTCTTGGTAACGCTCCTGTGAAGCGCCTTGGAACTTTTTGCTACGTTAAAGGTGCTATATAAATGCAAGTTGTTGTTGTTGTTGACCTGTCTGCAGCCTTTGACACGGTTGACCACACCATCCTCCTCCAACGCCTCTCCACCATCGTCCAGCTGGGTGGGACTGCACTCGCCTGGTTCCATTCTTATCTATCTAATCGTAGCCAGAGAATCACCTGCAATGGCTTCTCTTCCCGCTCCCGTATCGTTACCTCTGGTGTCCCCCAGGGGATCTATCCTTGGCCCCCTCCTATTTCTCATCAACATGCTGCCCCTTGGCGACATCATCCGAAAACACAGCGTCAGTTTCCACACGTACGCTGACGACGCCCAGCTCTACCTCACCACCACTTCTCTCGACCCCTTTGTAGGGTTAATAATTGAATTTGTTTGTCCCTAGGTTTGGGGAAATAACCTTATTACTAGCTCTAACCTTGAGTGGCGATAATAACGACAGAAACTGGTATTAAGATTACCAAGCACTTTATTCAATTAACGAACAAGAAGCAACAGATCTAAATAAGTCACAACTGTGGAATATGGTTCAGAAGGCGGGATTGACTGTAAAAAGTCGGATAGCCAGGTGGTGAAGGATGGAGTACGAGAGCACAGTCTTTACTTGTTCACTAGCCTTTATTCACAGTGACACACATTACATACTGGGCACCAATGTTCCCTTCAATTTTTTTGGGGGGGTGCATGGCCCCTTTAAGGGGCAGCGCGGCCCATTCAAAGTACCGTGCATGCGTGATTTTTCCTATCTAAAAGCCGGTGAGCTGGCTGCGCGGGAGCTGCAGAGTGCTGCGCAGCTTGAAGGGAACATTGCTGTGCACCCACCTCCACAAGATAAGCTTGCAATCCTTCCCCAGCCTCCTCCCATACATATGAGAGCAAGTGAGTCCCCAATTAATTCCCACCACCTGCATACAATTAACATTCAATTACTGCGCAACACTTAAGTACAATGAACATTGACCAGACCGTTGTCCTGGCGAGCAGGCCGGGAAGTGTCTTCCAAAGCTAATTTTCCTTGTCTTCGTCCAGAGCCGTGACCTTTTTTACCCCGTGCTGTGTCTGTTTTCTGTTGTTGCTTTGTCAGCAGACAAAAGTCTGTGGTTTGTGGTTAACATCTCGGCTGGGTTTTCCGTTAGCCCAAGAGCCAAAAGTTCACGACATTCAAATGACCTTGAAAATCCTGTACTTTACACCTTCACTGCCTCTGATTTGTCATACTGCTTGTCCGACATCCTGGATTTGGATGAGCATAAATGACCTCCAATTAAATTAAAGCCATTAATGGCCCGGAATTTGCGGTCAGCGGCGAAGCGACGGCGCTCACCGTTGACCTCGAAGAAAGCTGCCCACAAAAGATCTCGCCATCTCTGTGGCGAAAAGTTTAGCTTTCTCGACGCTAATTTGATTGCAGCGCCGTCAAAAAGGGATTCTCCAGTGTTCGGCAGCAGTGATGTCATCAAGCTGGCTAAGCAGCCAATCACATTGAAGAATTCTCACAGACAGCAAACCAGGAAATAAAAAGCAGCTTTTATCATTCAATTAAAAAAAAAATGATAGACAGCGAAATAAAGGTTGGGACATATACATGGGGTTATGGTAGAAGCTGAAATACCGTAAACAAACTTTAATTTTTTTTTAACATTTATTTTATTATTTAAAAAATCTAGTAATTTTTATCATAACAGAGAAATTTGACATTCAACAAAGATAAAATTAGTTTTTCAGGGCCAGAACGGTTGTTCAGCAGTCAATGCACCATTAAAAATCCAGTTACACCTCATTGAACAAGGCTTAATTTTTTATGTTTTTTTTTAACAGCAATATTAGAGCGGAAAAGGGGAAGTTTTCATCAGTTCAAGTGATTTCACTGATTGCCGGCTCCGGGGAGTTCCACAGTGCAACCTGTGGCAGAGCAGGAATGACTGATCGCAACTTCAGGATTTCCGTGTTTATCTGCGCGTGCGCTAAATCTTGAAGTTACGGTCGGTTTCAGAGGGGTAACGTCGGTGAACGCTGACAATTCCCCGCTGTCATTACCACCGCAAAAATCCGGGCCATTGCCTTTGGCCGCCGCCACAAGCTCCATTCCCTAGCCACCGATTCCAGCCCCGGCCCAGGCATGATGGGCCGAATGGCCTCCTTCTGTGCTGTATGATTCTATGATCAGATCGAAATTCCACCTTCTGGACAAATTTGTCTCGTTGCTGTTTGTGGGATCTTGCTGTGTGCAACCTGCCTTGTCTCATAATCACAGTGACTGAACTTCAAAAAGTACTTCCATTGGCTGTAAAGCACTTTGGGACATCCTGAGGTTGTGAAAGGCGCTATATAAATGCAAGTTGTTTTTTCTCACCATATCACAAAATTCTTTCTCCAGAGAGATATCTCGGAATTTTTGTTACCCCATTGAAGTGGATATGTGGGATAGACTCCCAGCAGAGCAGTTGGACATTGTGTCAATTAACTCGCTCTTGGAAGAGCTGGATGAACAGGTGACCAAAAGCTTGGCCAAAGAGATAGATTTTAAGGAGCGTCTTAAAGGAGGAGTGGGGGGAGGTGCAGAGGCGGAGAGGTTTAGAGAGGGGATTCCAGAACTATAGGACCTAGGCAACTGAAGGCACGGCCACCAATGGGTGGGGCGAAGGAAATCGGTGATGTGCAAGAGGCCAGAATTGGAGGAGCACAGAGATGTGGGAGGGTTGTAGAGTTGGAGGAGATTACAGAGATAGGGAGGGGCGAGGGATTTGAAAACAAGGATGAGAATTTTAAAATCGAGCTGTTGCTGGACCGGGACTGGACTCTCAGGCGGAGAAATTCCCCATGAGGGCCATTTGGGGCGCTAATTCAAAAATTTTTGAAAAGTTAGCGCCAGGCACTAACCTTATCAAACATTTGAGAAATTCCCGTTTTTTGCTCCAAGAGGGAAGTGGGGCGCTAAATCGAGCTCTCCTCTTGCCTCTTGGAGCGCAAGAGACAGGGAATGTCCCGATCCGGGGCGATGTGCTCAGCAGCGCCACGTGTGGCCACGTGTGGCGCTGCCGCGTTGCAGGGGCCCTTCGCTCAATTAAAGGGAAGGGCTCCCCGCTGCGAGCTCTGCGATTTTTTTTTTTGCCATCTGCTGGAGCACCGGGGTGCGGGAGTGCCGGGCGATCAGCTGAGTGCCGGCCTGACCGATCGCGGCACTCAGCCCGCGTCCGGTGCTCAGAAATTGATTTGAAAAAGAATTCGTTAATTTTTTTCATGCCAGCCGACCACCGCGCCTTTAAATGACGAGCGGCCGGCCTCACTGTTGGCGACCCCCTGCAGCAGTCGGTAATATCGCCCGGCGCTGTTTCGGTGCACGAGGGGGAATTTTTCCCCCCGGGCCGCTGCGCCCGGTGATGACATCATGATCTCTGGGCGCAGAAGATCGGGGCGATACCCGGTAGCGCCGTCGCTAACCTCCCAAGTAATTTCACGGGAGGCGCGGTTATCGCCTCGGGGCGGGGGCGAAAATCCATTTGCGCCCCGTTAGCACCTCCCATCGGAGGCGCAGACGAGGGGAATTTCGCCCCCTCGGTCTTTCTGTCAGTCTCTATCTCTCTCTGTCGCAAAGATAATCTTCTTTGGCCGCCGCCCTGTGATACTGGGAATCCATAAGTGAAGGCTTCCGACAGACACGTTAAAAACAAACCCTCTCTGCAGGAGAGAGCAGGCTTGCTTCTGTCTCCACACACACGCGCTTTCTACCATTCGGGCATGTGCTATGTGTGTCTATTATTTTATTAAGCGCCCTGCTCCCATCTGGCTTTGGCCTGGAGAATAGGTAGAATCATAGAAATTTACAGCACAGAAGGAGGCCATTCGGCCCATCGTGTCTGTGCCAGCCGAAAAAAAGGGACCCAGCCTAATCACGCAGCTCTTGGTCCGTAGCCCAGTAGACTGTGGCACCAAAGGCATATCCAAGTACTTTTTAAATGTGATGAGGGTTTCTGCCTCTACCACCCTTTCAGGCAGTGAGTTCCAGACCCCCACCACCCTCTGGGTGAAAATAATTCTCCCACCCTCTGGGTGAAAATAATTCTCCTCAACCCCCCTCTAATCCTCCTACCAATTACTTTAAATCTATGGCCTCTGGCTATTGACCTCTCTGCTAAGGGGAATAGGTCCTTCCTATCCTCATAATTTTATATACCTCAATTAAGTCTCCCCTCAGCCTCCTCGTCTCCTAAGGTACTTGCCTGACATACGGACCAGGAATCTGCTCCGTTCACTGCTCTCAGGGGCTCGGTATTTGGAGTGGTGCATTGACCCACAGTGTTAATGAGCTCTAGCGGGAAGGAAAAACAGCAGTCTTGTTTCTAGCTGCTGTTCGTAAACCTGAGACTCCCATTGGAAATAAATCTTGTTCAATAAACAGATCCAGTCTCTCTCTCTCTCTGCTGCTATCTCTCTTAATTCCAGTAACATCTTAGGGCTGCCTGAACAGGATTTACAATTATATATCTCAGTTCTTCCCAAAGAAAGAAAGAAAGAACCTGCATTTATATAGCACCTTTTAAGACCTCAGGATGTGCCAAAGTGCTTTATAGCCAATGAAGTATAGTCACTGTTGTAATGTAGCAAACGTGGCAGCCATATTACGCACCTCCCCATGACATTCAACAGTATTACCATCGCCGAATCCCCCACCATCAACATCCTGGGGGGGTCACCATTGACCAGAAACTTAACTGGACCAGCCACATAAATACAGTGGCAACAAGAGCAGGTCAGAGGCTGGGTATTCTGCGGCGAGCGTCTCACCTCCTGACTCCCCAAAGCCTTTCCACCATCTACAAGGCAAAAGTAAGGAGTGTGATGGAATACTCTCCACTTGCCTGGATGAGTGCAGCTCCAACAACACTCAAGAAGCTCGACACCACCCAGGACAAAGCAGCCCGCTTGATTGGCACCCCATCCACCACCTTAAACATTCACTCCCTCCACCACCGGCGTACCGTGGCTGCAGTGTGTACCATCTACAAGATGCACTGCAGCAACTCGCCAAGGCTTCTTCGGCAGCACCTCCCAAACCCGTGACCTCTTTCACCTAGAAGGACAAGGGCAGCAGGCGCATGGGAACACCACCACCTCCAAGTTCCCCTCCAAGTCACACACCATCCTGACTTAGAAGTATATCGGCCGATCCTTCATCGTCGCTGGGTCAAAATCCTGGAACTCCCTCCCCAACAGCACTGTGGGAGCACCTTCACCACACGGGCTGCAGCGGTTCAAGGAGGAGGCTCACCACCACCTTCTCGAGGGCAATTAGGGATGGGCAATAAATGCTGGCCTTGCCAGCGACGCCCGCATCCCATAAGCAAAAAAAAAGCAAGGTCCCACAATGTGATAATGACCAGTTGATGGTGTTTGGCCTCACTTTAAAGGCTCATCTGAAAGACGGCACCCCCGACAGTGCTGCACTCCCTCAGTACTGCACCGTGAAGTGTCACCCTAGATTTTTTTGTGCTTAAGTCTCTGGAGTGGGGGTTTGAGCCCACAACCTCCATGACTCAGGCGAGAGTGCTACCAACTGAGCTGACTCCTAACAGCCGAAAATATTTTAACGTGATCAGGAGCCGAAATGTCTACAGGTGCCACTCAGTAACTGGCCACCAGGGGGCATTCGAAATACCTTCGAGTACTGATGCGCCCCATTGATTGTCCCACCTTATGGAAAAGCACTGCGGGATTCGCTTCTGGCTCTGCACCTCACTACCAACGTTCCCTGTAAACTGCGCTTTGTTCTGCGTGGCATGTTTTTTAGTGCGCGGTCCCTTTAAATTTCCGTGCATGCGCGGTATTCATAGAATCATAGAAGATAGGAGCAGGAGTAGGCCATTCGGCCCCTCGAGCCTGCTCCGCTATTTAATGAGATCATGGCTGATCATCCAAATTCAGTACCCTGTCCCTGCTTTCTCCCCATATCCCTTGATCCCTTTAGCCTTAAGAAATATATCTATCTCCTTCTTGAATATATTTAATGAATTGGCCTCAACTGCCTTCTGTGGTAGAGAATTCCACAGGTTCACCACTCTCTGGGTGAAGAAATTCCTCCTCATCTCAGTCCTAAATGGCTTACCCCTTATCCTTAGACTGTGACCCCTGGTTCTGGACTCCCCGACCATCGGGAACATCCTTCCTGCATCTAGTTTGTCCTGTCCTGTCAGAATTTTATAAGTTTCAATGAGGAGTGGAGAAGCTGGTGAGCGGCCTGCGTGGGACCTTTCCCATTACTGCGTGGAGAGGTAACATTGCTCACTGCTCCACTCCCTGGCCCGAGCTTTCGAAGCTTTTTTTCCAAACGATCGATGTGACCTCAAACTAAGGAGCTTGGGAGGGGAGCGGATAAATCCCGCAGAGAGAGCTTGACAGGGTTTGCGGCTGGGCCGACCGGTGGCAAGTGAAGTTTAGTGGAAGCCGTGCAAGGTGCTGCCTATACTGAGCAAAAAAATGGGAGGCTCCCACCCTTGAGGGGTGGGATGAAACTTGCCGAGGGGGAGCTTTAAAGAGAGCTGAGATGATGATATTTGAATTGTCATTCGCCATGTTTAAACAGCGTGAGCTGGCAATAGACAAAGTGAGCAGATTGCTGGCTAATATTTCCGAATCCGTACTCCCACCAAGTCCCGTTCACCCATCACCCCCTGTGCTCGCTGACCTACATTGGCTCCTGGTCCAGCAACGACTCGATTTTTAAAATTGTCATCCTTGTGTTCAAATCCCTCCAGGGCCTCGCCCCCCTCCCTATCTCTGTAACCTCCTCCAGCCCTACAACCCTCTGGGATATCTGAGCTCCACCAATTCTGGCCTCTTGCGCATCCCCAAATTTCATCGCTCCACCATTGGCGGCCGTGCCTTCGGCTGCCTGGGCCCTAAGCTCTGGAATTCCCTCCCTAAACCTCTCCGCCTCTTTGCCTCTCTCCCCTCATTTAAGACGCTCCTTACAACCGACCTCTGACCAAGCTTTTCGGTCACTTGTCCTAATATCGGTGCCAAATTGTGTCTGATAACAATCCTTTGAAGCGCCTTGGGACATTTTACTACATTAAAGGCCCAAATAAGCGCTCGTTGTTGTTGAATCGGTTGAGTTCACAGACTAGAAAGTTGGAGGACTGTGTGCTGTTCTGCTTGGTGTGAAACAAGGGGGACTAGGAACTGTGCAGGGGACAACGAGGAGGCTGATCCACGGGGTTAGAGGGGGTGAGCTGGGGAGGAGCGACTCGCTAGACTACAACTCCACAGCCTCGTAAAGAGATGTCTATAGAGTGCAAAATAACAACAGAAAACGCTGGAAAAACTCAGCAGGCGAGGCAGCATCCGTGGAGAGAGAAACAGAGTTAACGTTTCAGGTCGAGACCTCCAGTTCTGACGAAAGGTCTTCGACCTGAAACGTTAACTCTGTTTCTCTCTCCACGGATGCTGCCTGGCCTGCTGAGTTTTTCCAGCGTTTTCTGTTGTTATTTCGGATTTCCAGCATCTGCAGTATTTTGCTATCGTATCGTGTCTATAGAGTGCACCTTACAGAGATATAAGAAATAGTCGGATAGATCTGGAGCATTACTTTCAGAGACTCTTTTCAAAGAGTCGGCACAGGCACGATGGGCCGAATGGCCTCCTTCAACGCGGCAAGTATGATTCCGTGATACTCCAGGGCAGTAGAACAAGAGGGCACATGTTCAGGGCTGTGAAGAACAAGTTTGGGACAGATTTCTGTGCCCAGAGAGTGATCAACAGCTGGAACAGGTTAGCAGGAAGAGTGGCTGAGTGAGGCCAGGACACTCGAGTCTTATAACACAGGCTGTGAAGGGTAGATGGTGCTCTGGAAGGATGAGCAGATGGGCTGAGGGGCTTTACTTTATAGACTCAGAACATACAGCACAGAAGGAGGCCATTCGGCCCATCGTGCCTGTGCCGGTGCGACCTCTTCAACTGGAGCTTTCCACTCCACTCCCGTAGCAGCCTCCGTTACCAGTCTGTGCCACGTCAGGCTTTCTCCAATGGGGCAGCAATGCTGGGGTGCCGCAGTTGGCCTCAGTGCCTCTGTGTTAGGCATAGGAAGAGGAAAACGAAACCAGCCAGGGTTCCCCTCCCCGCAACTGCTGCCCAGTGATCCCTCGCTGTATGGAAAGTGCGCGCCTGCGAATTTCAGGTGGACAGGACGCGATGCCTCCCTTGGTCAAATAGCCAGCCATTACACACTGCCTCAGTTGACCAATGAAGTTGTCGAGAAGGGGGGGGGGGGAGGAAACAAAAAGAGTAGGCTCGAGGGTGGGTAGAAAGGATCTGATGACGGATTGTGGTGGTGATGTATCTCTCTCAGCCCGGGCATCCGTCTATAGGCAGTATCTGTGTAATAGAGAGGTACACAGAACGCAGACACCAGCGACCTTCCCCTGACAGTTTATTATGTAGATGGATACTGCCTATTGCTGCTGCACACAACGCTAGATTCTGGCAATGAAGAAACCATTTTTCTTCATAAGCTGGGTGTCATTGCTTGTGTTCGGTCCTAATAGCTTCAATCCAGTGCTAAAGAACACATTATAAACTCGTGGATTTGTGTATCTGCAGCATTATATATTCATTGCCCATTACATGTCCTTTCACTTTTTCTTTCTATCCATTTCCCTATCTTTCTCGAGTCCTTCCTTTCCTTTCCCTTCCTTTCTGTTCCTCACATCCAGTGTCGACGCGCAAGCCTGCTCTCTTGCTCTGATTTGCGTTGCTCTATTGTGCCACGTGGTAATTTCTTTCTGTCCGTGTTGGAAGAATATAGTGAGAGAAAGCGGGGTGGGGAGGAAACAGAAAGGGAGGAAAGACTTGCATTTCTATAGCGTCTTTCACGACCTCAGGATGTCCCAAAGCACTTTACAGCCAATGAAGTACTTTTTGAAGTGTAGTCACTGTTGTAATGGAAGAAATGCAGCAGCCAAATTGCGCACAGCAAGCTCCCACAAACAGCAATGTGATAATGACCAGATAATCTGTTTTTTGTGATGTTGAGGGATAAATATTGGTCAGGACACCGGGGAGAACTCCCTTGCTCTTCTTCGAAATAGTGCCAGTGGGATCTTTTACGTCCACCTGAGGGGGCAGACGGGGGCCTCGGTTTAACGTCTCATCCAAAAGACGGCACCTCTGACAGTGCAGCACTCCCTCAGTACTGCACTGGAGCGTCAGCCTAGATTTTTGTGCTCCAGTCTCTGGAGTGGGACTTGAACCCACAACCTGCTGACTCAGAGGCGAGCGTGCTACCCACTGAGCCACTGCTTATAAGTGAAAGAGAGAGCGAACATAGGCAGGTATATCCATAGGAATCAACAACACCAACAACAACTTCCATTTATGTAGCACCTTTCATAGAATCATAGAATGTTACAGCAAAGAAGGAGGCCATTCGGCCCATTGTGCCTGTGCCGGCTCTTTGAAAGAGCGATCCAATTAATCCCACTCCCCCTGCTCTTTCCCCTTAGCCCTGCAAATTTTCCCCTTCAAGTGTTTATCCAATTCCCTTTTGAATGCTACTATTGAGTCTGCTTCCATCACCCGTTCAGGCTTAACGTAGTAAAACATTCCCAGGGCGCTTCACAGGACCGATTATCAAACAAAATTTGACAGCGAGCCACATATTAGGGCAGGTGACCAAAAGCTTGGTGAAAGAGGTAGGTTTTAAGGAGCATCTCAAAGGAGGAGAGATGGGGTGGAGAGGCGGAGGGGTTTAGGGAGGGAATTCCAGAGCTTGGGGCTCGGCAGCCGAAGGCACGGCCGCCAATGGTGGAGCGATGAAAATCGGGGCTGCACAAGAGGCCAGAATTGGAGGAGCGCAGAGATCTCGGGGGGTTGTAGGACTGGAGGAGGTTACAGAGATAGAGAGGGGGGCGAGGCCATGGAGGGATTTGTAAACTGACGTAGTGAGTGAGAGAGAGTGGACAGAAAGATAGACAAACATGTATAATATAAATATATATTCAACTGATTAACATGAAAAACAGAAACTAAATGGTACAATTTTTAAGACAGTGCAGGAACAGAGAGACCTGGGGGGATTCACATACACAAATCTTTGAAGGTGGCGGGACAAATTGATAAAGCTGTTAAAATGGGATATTTCGTTTTATAAATAGACGTAGTTATGCTAAAACTTTATAAATCACTGGTTAGGCCTCAGCTGGAGTATTGTGTCCAATTCTGGGCACCACATTTTAGGAAGGATGTCAATACCTTGGAGAGGGTGCAGAGGAGATTTACCAGAATGGTACCGGGGATGAGGGACTTCACTTATGTGGAGCGACTGGAGAAGCTGAGATTGTTCTCCAGAGAAGGTTAAGGGGAGATTTAATAGAGGTGTTAAAATTACGAGGGGAATTTTTCTAGAGTAAGTAAGGAGAAACTGTTTCCACTGGCAGGTGGGTCGGTAACCAGAGGACACAGATTTAAGATAATTGGCAAAAGAACCAGGGGGGAGATGAGGAGAATTTTTTTTACGCAGCGAGTTGTTACGCTTTGGAACGCACTGCCTGAAAGGGCGGTGGAAGCAGATTGAATAGTAACTTTCAAAAGCGAAACTGGATGAATACTTGAAAAGGAAACATTTGCAGGACTATGGGGAAAGAGCAGGGGGGAGTGAGACTAATTGGAGAGCTCTTTCAGAGAGCCGGCACAGGCACGATGGGCTGAATGGCCTCCTTCTATGCTGTACCATTCTATGAACTACATAGAGATGTCCATATATAGACAGAAAACGGATGTACTGTAGATAGAATATTGTGGTTTAATGCTATTTACTTTGAATTCAGTCAGAAGGTAGTGTTTTGTATCAGTGTCTATCAGCTGGAAATGACTGTTGCGATATTTGTAGATTCGGTTACTGTCTCCCTGTGACATTCCTCGGTCTGCTATTTTAAGGCAAACATTATCCATATAAAGTAAATTGGTCTAATGTCCTTTAGGGAAGGATACGTGCTGTCCTTACCCGGTCTGGCCTATATGTGACTCCACACCAACGACCTAGCAAGCCACTTCGTTGTATCAAACCGCCTGCTCGGACCGCAGCGGCTCAAGAAGAAGGCCCACCACCACTACCACCACCTTCACCGGGCACCGGTGTGGGAAATGGAAGGCAATTACACACTGGTACAGTAGGGGGTGCTCTTTGAAGGTTGGGGCAGAGTAGAGCGAGCTTTACTCTACATTTGGTCGACGTGAGTTCCATTCTCCGGCACTGTCATCCCTCACTTAAAAGAGCACAAAAATAGCTCATCAGTTTAGGAATGAGAGCATTCATTCCTCGACCTCCAATCCTTTCTCGTCTTTCCTGCTGTTCTGTCCCACCCCAACCCATCGAGATAGATAGACATAGATATATACAGATAGGTTGACAGATCATTGATAGATAGATAGATAGATCGATAGAGATAGAAATAAACATATATAAACACACAAATAGATAGGTACATTTAGAAATAAGAGAAATAGAAAAATATAAATGGATGTAATAGATAACAGAGGGATAAAGAAGTACAGATACATTCATAAGCAGGAGGATAGATAAACAGGCAGATGGGGAGATAGTCAGATAGGTAGAACTAGCCAGAGAGATAAACCATCAACCAGATAGAGAGATAGAGAGAGAGAGAGATAGTAAGATAAATAGGTAGATAGATAGATAGATAGAGAGATAGTAAGATAAATAGGTAGATAAATAGATAGAGAGATAGTAAGATAAATAGGTAGATAGACAGATAGAGAGATAGTAAGATAAATAGGTAGATAGATAGATAGAGAGATAGTAAGATAAATAGGTAGATAGATATGCAAATAGGTGGATAGAGATATAAATGGAGGGGTGGCTAAACAGATAGGTCGAGAGATAGGGACACATTGATAGATGAATGAAAGGCAGGAACACGCTTAGATTAATGAATGATAGGTATACAGCTGGATCAATAGCACACAGAGAGAGAAGTGGTGTATAAAGGATCGATAAGATGTAAAATCTCCATCCTGTGGCAGATATGGTTTAGCTGCTGTGTGCTTTCACTGATCCAGGTCCTGCAGGCAAGAGCCATATTTCTTCATAAGCCAAGTGTCATTGCATGTGTACAATCCTAATAGTTTTCAATTTGCTCTTAACTCCACCAATTCATTCCTTTATTTCAATCCATCTGTTTCAATACTTCTGCGGGCACCTGACAGAGTCGGTCTCGTACCACGAGGCTTCGCAGTCCAGGCATTCTCCGCACCCCCAGGCGTGGTGCTTAGTGAGAAATGCGGGTGTCTGCATCTGGTGTGGAAACGTGAGGCGTTGAGTCTTACAGGCCTGCTCCTGCTCCTGCTCCCGGCTTTACGGAACGTACTCGTCTCAACCGGGGAAGGCATTATGGGTGCTGCGTTGGGACTCGGTGCTCAGGATCGGGGTTGGGGCGGTGGGTGGGGCGGGGTTGCAGAAATCAGACAGAGTTCTTCCTCCGGATCACCGGGTTTAGGAATCCCAGCTGACCTCTCAGTTCGCCACAGCAGCGTCACTGAAGCGAATCGCAGTGATTACAGGAAGGATGTGATTACACTGGAGAGGAGATTTACCAGGATGTTGCCAGGACTGGGGAATTTTAGCGATGAAGAAAGATTGGATAGGCTGGGGTTGTTTTCTTTGGAACAGAGGAGGCTGAGGGGTGATTTGATTGAGGTGTATAAAATTATGAGGGGCCTAGATAGAGTGGATAGGAAGGACCTATTTCCCTTAGCAGTGAGGTCAATAACCAGGGGCCATAGATTTAAAGTAAGTGGTAGAAGGATTAGAGGGGAGTTGAGGAGAACTTTTTTCACCCAGAGGGTGGTGGGGGTCTGGAACTCACTGCCTGAAAGGGTGGTAGAGGCAGAAACCCTCAGCACATTTAAAAAGTACTTGGATATGCACTTGAAGTGCCGTAACCTGCAGGGCTACGGACCAAGAGCTGGAAAGTGGGATTCGGCTGGAGAGCTCTTTTTCAGCCGGCACAGACACGATGGGCCGAATGGCCTCCTTCTTTGGCGCAAATTTCTCTGATTCTATGATGTCCACGCTGGCTAAGATCAGCAGATTCTGCCCAAATGAGGGATCTTCTAGGTTCGTATAGCTCAGTACCTCACTACACCGTGCACTAACTATAAAGAAAGCACTCGCATTTCTATAGCGCCTTTCACGACCCCAGGACGTCCCAAAGCGCTTCACAACCAACGAAGTACTTTTTGAAGTGTAGTCGCTGTTGTAATGTAGGAAACGCGGCAGCCAATTTGTGTACATGCAAGCTCCCGCAAAGAGCAATGTGATGACGATCTGTTTATTTTTGTGGTGTTGGTTGAGTGATAAATATTGGCCCAGGACACTGGGGATAACTCCCCTGCGCGTCTTCGAAATAGTGGCCGTGGGATCTTTTACGTCCGCCTGAGAGAGCAGACGGGGCCTCGGTTCAACGTCTCATCCGAAAGACGGCACCTCCGACCGTGCAGCACTCCCTCAGCACTGCACTGGGAGTGTCGGCCTAGATAAATAGATTAAAGGCCGCCTAAGAGTTGTTCTAACGATTTATCTTTCTTTCATATTTCAGGCTATCATCTATGAAGGGCAGGATAAGAATCCAGAGATGTGCCGGGTGCTCCTCACTCATGAAATCATGTGCAGGTGCGTGGCTGAAGTATTCTTTTTCTCTTGTCGCCATCGGAGAGTCACAAAAGGAAGTCAGGTGCTCACCTGTCGCCTGAAGAGACTCGCGGAAGGCTATTGTAGTGGACGGTGTCACTGGGTCCAAAAAAGGCAACCGGATGTGTTTCTGGAGAGAGATGGGTTGAGGGAGATGGAGAGGTGGGGTTGAGGTCTGGGCAGTAAGGGGCAGGTCTGCCTGGCAATAATGGACAAATAGCTTGTGTTTCCAATGCAGAGGAATGTGAGACTCGTCTGATTTAAATGCTCAGCTGTCAACATTGAAGTAACCTTTGGTGTGCTATTTGCAGCATGCTGGCAGAGCCTGTTCTATAACCGACCGAGTTACGTTAATGTGTCCTTATTCTTCTCTTCTCTTCCCTGTCTTCCTCTTTTCTCTCCTTTTTCTCTTTTTCTCCTCCATCCTGTGGCGGAATTCACAAGCTGCAGCTGTGCAGATTAGGCTATCCTAGCTTTCACAGCGGCAGTGAAAGTTGTCTATTAAAACTAGTTTAGGCAGAGGGTTGACACCATCACTAAAGAATGCTGGGATAGCCCAACCTCCATTGGCGATCTCTTACTCTTCATTACCCTTTAGTGAGAGAAAGTCAAAGAATGCCAGGGATTACTGCCGCAGTGCAGGGAGATTACGATCCACACTTGGAACAGGCCCGATCGTGATCTCCAGGGCGAGAAGTCGTGATCAGGTGAGAGTGCATGGTCAGGTGAGGGGTCATGATCTCCAGGGTGAGAGGTCGTGATCTCCAGGGCGAGAGGTCGTGATCTCCAGGGCGAGAGGTCGTGATCTCCAGGGCGGGAGGTCGTGATCTCCAGGGTGAGAGGTCGTGATCTCCAGGGCGAGAGGTCGTGATCTCCAGGGCGAGAGGTCGTGATCTCCAGGGCGAGAGGTCGTGATCTCCAGGGCGGGAGGTCGTGATCTCCAGGGCGGGAGGTCGTGATCTCCAGGGCGAGAGGTCGTGATCTCCAGGGCGAGAGGTCGTGATCTCCAGGGCGAGAGGTTGTGATCTCCAGGGTGAGAGGTCGTGATCTCCAGGCTGAGAGGTCGTGATCTCCAGGCTGAGAGGTCGTGATCTCCAGGGCGGGAGGTCGTGATCTCCAGGGCGAGAGGTCGTGATCTCCAGGGCGGGAGGTCGTGATCTCCAGGGCGAGAGGTCGTGATCTCCAGGGCGGGAGGTCGTGATCTCCAGGGCGGGAGGTCATGATCTCCAGGGTGAGAGGTCGTGATCTCCAGGCGGGAGATCATATTGTTATCTTTAGGTGGGAGAACACCACCTCCTGCTTAAGGCTGCTGTTGAAGGTTTGCGAGTTGGTAAAACAGTCTATAAGTGTGGGTTTCTCTCAATGTGACTTTCAGCAAAGCTTCCTGGAAGCTGAGGGTTTAGTCTAACTTGGAAAAGATCCCAAACCTGTTAAAAGGCAGCATTAGCTCGCAACGATTTTAGGCAGAGTTACAGTGTTTGCTGCAAGCTCACAGCTAACCCACGTAGGCTCAAGGTTAGTCACATCTTTTCTTTGGGGTGGGAAAGAGCATTTCTTCCCAGCTCAGCAACTGAAGTGTGTCATCGGTTAGTTCACTGTAATTTCACCTGTGGATTTGGGTTCAAATCATCGATGGGATGAGCCTCAACAACAACAACACCCTGCATTTCTGTAGCACCTTTAACGTAGTAAAACATCTCAAGACGCTTCACAGGAGCGTTATCAGGCAAAAAAACTGACACCGAGCCAAAGAAGGAGACATTAGGACAGGTGGCCAAATGTTTGGTCAAAGAGGCAGGTTTTAAGCAGTGTCTTAAAGGACAGGAGAGAAATCGAGAGGAGTAGAGAGGCAGAGAGGTGTGGAAGGGAATTCCAGAGCTTAGGGCCTGGACAGCTGAAGTATATTCAAGGCTGAGATAGATTTTTGGATTCTAGGGGGAATCAAGGGATATGGGGATCAGGTGGGAAAGTGGAGTTGAGGTCGAAGATCAGCCATGATCTTATTGAATGGCGGAGCAGGCTCGAGGGGCCGAATGGCCTACTCCTGCTCCTAATTCTTATGTTCTAATGTTCTTATAAAGGCACGGCCGCCAATGGCGGAGCGACGAAAATCGGGGATGCGCAGGAGGTCAGAATTAGAGGAGCGCAGAGATCTGGGAGGGTTGTGGGGCTGGAGGAGGTTACAGAGATAGGGAGGGGGCGAGGCCATGGAGGGACTTGAAAACAAGGATGAGAATTTTAAATTAAAGTCTCTCTGTCTTCCAGCTGTAAAGAGTCATAACTGAGTGAAAATGAGTTTTGGGACAGTCGGAAGCGAGTTCCTTTGATGCGAGTCCACAGCACTAAAACTGCCCATAATTCAGCACTAATTGGCAATCCCCGCTCGGAGAGTGGTTGATCTGGGAAATCAGACGAGTCACATCGGTGCAATAATGGCTGCTGCTGTGAGGTCAAGGGTTACGGCACGCTGTTGGATTGGTGCGCAGGGAGCTATTCCAGCTGCGCCTGACCTGTGCCATGCCTGACCTGGGAGTGTTTGAAAGTGACACTGGCTCCCCAAAGTGGACAGGTGTTTCATTTCCCAGAAACAGCATCCCTGCACTTCAGTAAGAGCAAAGATCAACTAAACATAGAAGTTACAGTATCCGGTAATAGGCTCTCAAACATAACAACATAAGAATTAGGAGCAGTCGGCCATACGGCCCTTCGAGCCTGCTGCCCCATTCAATAACTGATGCAGGTTAACACACACGGACTGCCCATTCTTCACTGCTAATCAGGTAGTCTCGTGCAGGGAGGCTGGTGTAGGAGCAGTAATGCCAACTTGCAATTACATACAGCGCCTTTTAACATAGTAAAACATCCCAAGGCGCTTCACAGGACGTAATCAGACAAAATTTGACACCGAGCCACATAAGGAGATATTAGGGCAGATGACCAAAAGCTTGGTCAAAGAGGTAGGTTTTAAGGAGCGTCTTAAAGGAGGAATTCCAGAGCTTAGGGCCCAGGCAGCAGAAGGCACAGCCGCCAACGGTGAAGCGATTTTTTTTTTTTAAATTTGTTTATGGGATGTCGGCATTGCTGGCAAGGCCAGCATTTATTTGCCCATCCCTAATTGTCCTCGAGAAGGTGGTGGTGAGCTGCCTTCTTGAACCGCAGAGGGGCAGTTAAGAGTCAACCACATTGCTGTGGGTCTGGAGTCACATATAGGCCAGACCAGGTAAGGACGGCAGATTTCCTTCCCTAAAGGACATTAGTGAACCAGATGGGTTTTTACAACAATCCAGTGGCTGATATTAGTTTTTAATTCTAGATTAATTGAATTAAAATTCCCCAGCTGCCTGTGGTGGGATTTGAACTCACAACTCACTCACATAGTGGATCACTTAATCTAGGTCCTCTGGATTACTAATCCAGTAACATAACCACTATGCTACCATTCCCTTGATTAAAATCAGGGATGCTCAAGAGCCCAGAATTAGAGGAGTGTTGAGTGAAGGGGACTTGGTGCGAGTTAGGATACGGCCAGCAGAGCAATAAGGGGTGCTATTCTGAGCGTGGCTATTTCTTTCTGAATTTATAATTTATCATTTTTATTGCTTATCAAAATGAGGGGCGTCGGTACGGGAAAAAAAACACATTCCCATTTTTTGTAGCAGCTCATCTTAAGACAAGGTTGACACTATTTTAAGGGCGACACTAATGGGACGCAAGGGCTGACAAAGGATTGTCACGCCATCTTTCCGATGAGATGTTAAGCTCAGGCCCAGTCTGCCCTCTCAGATCCCACGGCACTATTTCAAAGAAGAGCAGGGGAGTTCTACCCAGTGCCCCGGCCAATATTTATCCCTCAAATAACATCACTAAAAACAGATTATCTAGTCATTATCACATTGCTGTTTGTGGGATCTTGCTGTGTGCATATTGGCTGGCACAATTCCTACATTACAACAGTGACTACACTTCATTGGCTATAAAGCACTTTGGCATATCCTGAGGTCTTAAAAGGTGCTATATAAATGTAGGTTCTTTCTTTCTGTCTTTCTTTCTTTCTGTCTTTCTTTCTTTCCTTCCTTCCATCCATCCATCCAGAGGAATTTCATGTAAATACCTTGTACACGAATGTTGTAAGCAGTGATATCTAGGCTTTGGCATCTAGTATACCTCTTGGAAAACTAGGGACTCTCTGATCCACAGGTGGCAATCCGACAGTAACCACCGGGACCAGCTTGATAATATTCTTCTAAATCTAGAGGAATTTCATTGACCTCCTTCTCAGCTCCGGCACGGACCTATATTTAGGTCCCAGCACAATCTGTGCCACGGTGTGCGAACGAGGACAGCATGACTTAGAAAATGAAACCACAGTTCAGCAAAGGACTTACACAGAATGAAATTAATAAAGGCACAACTCCCAAAGACAAGTGTAAAGTGGTCGTCTGAGGCGGCCATCCAATCGCGTAAATCCCTTCGAGCAGGTCACCTCACGCACAGCAACAGGGACAGTGAGCACTCTCCCCCTCCCCCCGCCCCCCAATCCTCGTCACCCCCGGCAACCCCCTAACCTCTTAACATACACCAGCACGCCCCGAGTCTTGTTACAGTTCCTGATTAAATATGCACCAGTCAGATCATAGTCAAGATGTTTAATCATTTGCTGAATATATTACTGGAGTGTGGGTATAATTTGCATCATAATTGATAGATTGTTCTAACTGAACTGATTTGATATAGTCTACACTTTCAGATGGGCTGTGTGTGTGTTTAGACTGCTGTGCAGTATGTGTGTCTGCGTGTATAGCCTCGTGCTTATATATATGAGTTTGTGCGTGTGTGCACATGTGTGTATGTGTGCACGTGAGCGTGTGTGTGCATTTCTGCGCACGTGTACATGTGTATATTCTGATTTACACTGTGCATAGTTTTGGTCTTCTTATCTAGGGAAGGATATACTTGCCTTAGAGGGGGTGCAACGAAGGTTCACTAGATTGATCCCTGGGATGAGAGGGTTGTCCTATGAGGAGACACTGTGTAGAATGGGCCGATACTCTCTGGAGTTTAGAAGAATGCGAGGTGATCTCATTGAAACATATAAGATTCTGAGGGGGATTGACAGGGTAGATGCTGAGAGATTGTTTCCCCTGGCTGGGGAGTCTCGAACCAGGGGGGTCACAGTCTCAGAATAAGGGGTCGGCCATTTAAGACTGCGATGAGGAGGAATTTCTTCACTCAGAGGGTTGTGAATCTTTGGAATTCTCTACCCCAAAGGGCTGTGGATGCTGAGTCGTTGAGTATATTCAAGGCTGGGATCGATAGATTTTTGGACTCTAAGGGAATCAAGGGATATGGAGATCAAGCGGGAAACTGGAGTTGAGGTCAATGATCAGCCATGAATTTGGTGTTGGATAGGACTGTGCTTAGCGCTTTCGCCCCATTGGTGGATCAATCCTAGATCAGAATCTGCAGCTTGAGATGTGAGCCGGTGAATGGCCACATTGATTTAACCTTTAACTGCTGGGGCTTCAGGATGGATAGCTAAATGGGCCACAGCATCAAAGGCTGTGAATATCCCAGAGCTGCTCTCGGGCTGGTGCCGTCACCTCACTGGAAGTGCTCGGGGTACAATTCCATATCGGGCCTCGCCCAAGTACCCATTCTTCGTGCCTGAGCCTAAACGGGGAGCATTGGCAGGCTATTCAACCAATGGGAGGGCAGCTACATCCTTTCTCACCCAAAGTCCTTGCATCTGACAGCAGGGTGGGCTTCTGGGCATAATTTTTTTCTCCCCTAGCCCATAGCCCAAAGGGCAGTGACACCCGAGGAAGTCCATAGATGACCATTGCTCCTCTCTGATGCCGCTAGAGCAAGACTCCACAAAAGTATTTAACCCATCGCTAAACGTAGCAAGCCGAACAATTCTTCCCCCATACGCCCCCTTAATTGGGACAGTGTAGAGGGAGCTTTACTCTGTATCTAACCCGTGCTGTACCTGCCCTGGGAGTGTTTGATGGGATAGTGTAGAGGGAGCTTTACTCTGTATCTAACCCGTGCTGTACCTGCCCTGGGAGTGTTTGATGGGACAGTGTAGAGGGAGCTTTACTCTGTATCTAACCCGTGCTGTACCTGCCCTGGGAGTGTTTGATGGGACAGTGTAGAGGAAGCTTTACTCTGTATCTAACCCGGGCTGTACCTGCCCTGGGAGTGTTTGATGGACAGTGTAGAGGGAGCTTTACTCTGTATCTAACCCGTGGTGTACCTGCTCTGGGAGTGTTTGATGGACAGTGTAGAGGGAGCTTTACTCTGTATCTAACCCGGGCTGTACCTGCCCTGGAAGTGTTTGATGGGACAGTGTAGAGGGAGCTTTACTCTGTATCTAACCCGTGCTGTACCTGCCCTGGGAGTGTTTGATGGGACAGTGTAGAGGGAGCTTTACTCTGTATCTAACCCGTGGTGTACCTGCTCTGGGAGTGTTTGATGGACAGTGTAGAGGGAGCTTTACTCTGTATCTAACCCGGGCTGTACCTGCCCTGGAAGTGTTTGATGGGACAGTGTAGAGGGAGCTTTACTCTGTATCTAACCCGTGCTGTACCTGCCCTGGGAGTGTTTGATGGGACAGTGTAGAGAGAGCTTTACTCTGTATCTAACCCCGTGCTGTACCTGCCCTGGGAGTGTTTGATGGGACAGTGTCGAGGGAGCTTTACTCTGTATCTAACCCGTGCTGTACCTGCCCTGGGAGTGTTTGATGGGACAGTGTAGAGGAAGCTTTACTCTGTATCTAACCCGGGCTGTACCTGCCCTGGGAGTGTTTGATGGACAGTGTAGAGGGAGCTTTACTCTGTATCTAACCCGTGGTGTACCTGCTCTGGGAGTGTTTGATGGGACAGTGTAGAGGGAGCTTTACTCTGTATCTAACCCGTGCTGTACCTGCCCTGGGAGTGTTTGATGGGACAGTGTAGAGGAAGCTTTACTCTGTATCTAACCCGGGCTGTACCTGCCCTGGGAGTGTTTGATGGACAGTGTAGAGGGAGCTTTACTCTGTATCTAACCCGTGGTGTACCTGCTCTGGGAGTGTTTGATGGACAGTGTAGAGGGAGCTTTACTCTGTATCTAACCCGGGCTGTACCTGCCCTGGAAGTGTTTGATGGGACAGTGTAGAGGGAGCTTTACTCTGTATCTAACCCGTGCTGTACCTGCCCTGGGAGTGTTTGATGGGACAGTGTAGAGGGAGCTTTACTCTGTATCTAACCCGTGGTGTACCTGCTCTGGGAGTGTTTGATGGACAGTGTAGAGGGAGCTTTACTCTGTATCTAACTCGGGCTGTACCTGCCCTGGAAGTGTTTGATGGGACAGTGTAGAGGGAGCTTTACTCTGTATCTAACCCGTGCTGTACCTGCCCTGGGAGTGTTTGATGGGACAGTGTAGAGAGAGCTTTACTCTGTATCTAACCCCGTGCTGTACCTGCCCTGGGAGTGTTTGATGGGACAGTGTCGAGGGAGCTTTACTCTGTATCTAACCCATGCTGTACCTGCCCTGGGAGTGTTTGATGGGACAGTGTAGAGGGAGCTTTACTCTGTATCTAACCCCGTGCTGTACCTGCCCTGGGAGTGTTTGATGGGACAGTGCAGAGGGAGCTTTACTCTGTATCTAACCCATGCTGTACCTGCCCTGGGAGTGTTTGATGGGACAGTGTCAAGCGAGCTTTACTATATATGCCTGAGCTGAGAGCGCTTTACTTCTCGCGTAGTCCTGGGTTTCTCGAGGATCAGTGTAGTGCGATCTCTATCTGCAGCTAACCCGTCTGAGTCTGCTTGATGTTGACACCCGATTCCCAAATTGTTCCATCCCTCAGTGCTAGGAACTCTGCTGATCATCACCTCCAATTAAAATAAAAAGCCTAACTCTCACCTAACCCGGATTAGGCTGTAGGTACTTTGGATCAGTCCTACTCCCGCTTACAATGGGATCAAGTCTACAGCCTCAAATTGGTCCGATTCAGCAGAAATTGCTATGAGTTGTTAAAAAGGGGGCCAGTGCAGCAAATGAAAATGTCGCACTGGTGCTGTAGGAGGCTCTCTTCTGTGGTTGGGGCACAGTCACAGGTTGGAGGGGAGTTTACTCTCCATATCAGTATCCATATCATGCAGTGGGCAGCACCCTTGCCTCTGCATCAGAGGATTGTGGGTTCGAGTTCCACTCCAGAGACTTGAGCTCTTAATCTGGGCTGACATTCCTATTGCAGAACTGATCTACAAGGCACAAGTCAGGAGTGTGATGGAATACTCTCCACTTGCCTGGATGAGTGCAGCTCCAACAACACTCAAGAAGCTCGACACCATCCAGGACAAAGCAGCCCGCTTAATCGGCACCCCATCCACCACCTTAAACATTTACTCCCTCCACCACCGGCGTACCGTGGCTGCAGTGTGTACCATCTACAAGATGCACTGCAGCAACTCGCCAAGCCTTCTTCGGCAGCACCTCCCAAACCTGCGACCTCTTCCACCTAGAAGGACAAGGGCAGCAGGCGCATGGGAACACCAAAATCACACACCATCCTGACTTAGAAGTATATCGGCCGATCCTTCATCGTCGCTGGGTCAGAATCCTGGAACTCCCTCCCTAACAGCACTGTGGGAGCACCTTCACCACACGGGACTGCAGCAGTTCAAGAAGGCGGCTCACCACCACCTTCTCAAGGGCAACTAGGGATGGGCAATAAATGCCGGCCTTGCCAGCGACGCCCACATCCCATAAAAAGAACGAATAAAAAAATAAGGGAGTGCTGCACTGTCAGAGATGCCGCCTTTCAGAAGAGATGTTCAACCAAGGCCTAGTCTGCCTAGGTGGACGTTAAAGATCCCATGGCCCTATTTCAAAGAAGTCTTCCCTGGTGTCCTGGCCAATATTTATCCCTCAACCAACACCACTAAAAAAGAACAGATTATCTGATCATTTATCTCATTGCTGTTTGTGGGAGCTTGCCATGAGCAAATTGGCTGCTGTGTTTCCTACATTACTCCATAAACTTAAGCTCATCCAAAACTCTGCTGCCCATGTCTTAACTTGCAGCAAGTCCCGTTCACCAATCCCCCCTGTGCTCACTGACCTACATTGGCTGCCAGTTGAGCAACGCCTCGATTTTAAAATTCTCATCCTTGTTTTCAAATCCCTCCAAGGCCTCGCCCCTCCCTATCTCTGTAACCTCCTCCAGCCCTACAACCCTCAGAGATATCTGCACACCTCTAACAGGCCTCTGGCCTTCAGCTGCCGAGGCCCTAAGCTCTGGAATTCCCTCTCTAAACCTCTCTGCCTCTCTTCCTTCCTTTAAGACCCTCCTTAAAACCGACCTCTTTTACCAAGCTTTTGGCCACCTGTCTGAGTATCTCCTTATGTGGCTCAATGTCACATTTTATTTAAGTGAGAAGTCACACAACACCAGGTTATAGTCCAACAGCTTTATTTGAAATCACAAGCTTTCGGAGCGCTGCTCCTTCGTCAGGTGACTTCACCTGACGAAGGAGCAGCCGCTCCGAAAGCTTGTGATTTCAAATAAAGCTGTTGGACTATAACCTGGTGTTGTGCGACCTCTCACTTTTGTCCACCAAAGTCCAACACCGGCATCTCCACATCATGGCTACATTTTATTTAATAACACTCCTGTGAAGCGCCTTGGGATGTTTTACTATGTTACAGGCGCTGTATAAATGCAAGTTTATTACAACAGTGACTACACTTCAAAAAGTATTTCATTGGCTGTGAAGCGCATTGGGACGCCCTGAGGTCATGAAAGGCGCTATATAAATGCAAGTCTTTTTTCTTTCATTTGGCCTGTGATGCACGTGACCTTGGACTTGACGAAGCTGGAGGAAGCTTTCCTTTGCTGCTTGGTGTGTCCATTTATATCGTCTAAGAACTGTGCTAACATTACCCTCAACTCATGCCAGCGAAGAACCCTTAGAAACTTTATAATCAGTGCTATGCTCTTTCAACTTCACGGTTCTCCTTCAGGAAGATTAAATAACTCCCTTATTAAACTCTCATATGAATTACATGGCAGAATTATTGTGCAGTGATAACATCACAATTGCCTAAGTCATCAATCAACATCATTGAAAGGATGCTCAACTTGTCACGACCATTGTCTTCATTATATTCGCATCACAGTCTGTGCGATAAAAATAAGAAATACAGATTGTAGTCAATTCAAGCTATAAATTTCATACTGAATGGTGGTATGAGAAATTGTCTGGGTCAGTATTAATGGGACAGTAGGAGCCCCATGGGTCAGTACACAGTGATGGGACAGGGGGAACTCTATGGGTCAGTACCCAGTGACGGGACAGGGGGAACTCTATGGGTCAGTACCCAGTGACGGGACAGGGGGAACTCTATGGGTCAGTATCCAGTGATGGGACAGGAGGAACTCTATGGGTCAGTACCCAGTGATGGGACAGGAGGAACTCTATGGGTCAGTACCAGTGATGGGACAGGGGGAACTCTATGGGTCAGTACACAGTGACGGGACAGGGGGAACTCTATGGGTCAGTATCCAGTGATGGGACAGGAGGAACTCTATGGGTCAGTATCCAGTGATGGGACAGGAGGAACTCTATGGGTCAGTACCAGTGATGGGACAGGGGGAACTCTATGGGTCAGTACACAGTGATGGGACAGGGGGAACTCTATGGGTCAGTACTGGTCAGTGATAGGACAGGAGGAATTCTATGGGTCAGTACCCAGTGATGGGACAGGAGGAACTCTATGGGTCAGTATCCAGTGATGGGACAGGAGGAACTCTATGGGTCAGTATGCAGTGATGGGTCGGGAGGAACTCTATGGGTCAGTACCCAGTGATGGGACAGGAGGAACTCTATGAGTCAGTATCCAGTGATGGGTCAGGAAGATCTCTATGGATCAGTATCCAGTGATGGGACAGGAGGAGCTCTATGGATCAGTATCCAGTGATGGGACAGGAGGAACTCTATGGGTCAGTATCCAGTGATGGGTCAGGGGGAACTCTATGGGTCAGTACCCAGTGATGGGACAGGAGGAACTCTATGGATCAGTCCCCAGTGATGGGACAGGGGGAACTCTATGGGTCAGTATCCAGTGATGGGTCAGGGGGAACTCTATGGGTCAGTACCCAGTGATGGGACAGGAGGAACTCTATGAGTCAGTATCCAGTGATGGGTCAGGGGGAACTCTATGGGTCAGTACCCAGTGATGGGACAGGAGGAACTCTATGGATCAGTATCCAGTGATGGGACAGGAGGAACTCTATGGGTCAGTCCCCAGTGATGGGACAGGAAGATCTCTATGGGTCAGTATCCAGTGATGGGACAGGGGGAACTCTATGGGTCAGTACCCAGTGATGGGACAGGGGGAACTCTATGGGTCAGTATCCAGTGATGGGACAGGGGGAACTCTATGGGTCAGTACCCAGTGATGGGACAGGAGGAACTCTATGGGTCAGTATCCAGTGATGAGACAGGGGGAACTCTATGGGTCAGTATCCAGTGATGGGACAGGAGGAACTCTATGGGTCAGTATCCAGTGATGGGACAGGGGGAACTCTATGGGTCAGTACCCAGTTATGGGATAGGAGGAATTCTGTGGGTCAATACTGGTCAGTGATGGGACAGGAGGAACTTTATGGGTCAGTACCCAGTGATGGGACAGGGGGAACTCTATGGGTCAGTATCCAGTGATGGGACAGGAGGAACTTTATGGGTCAGTATCCAGTGATGGGACAGGAGGGACTCTATGGGTCAGTATCCAGTGATGGGACAGGGGGAACTCTATGGGTCAGTATCCAGTGATGGGACAGGGGGAACTCTATGGGTCAGTATCCGGTGATGGGACAGGGGGAACTCTATGGGTCAGTATCCAGTGATGGGACAGGAGGAACACTATGGGTCAGTATCCAGTGATGGGACAGGGGGAACTCTATGGGTCAGTATCCAGTGATGGGACAGGAGGAACTCTATGGGTCAGTATCCAGTGATGGGACAGGAGGAACTCTATGGGTCAGTACCAGTGATGGGACAGGGGGAACTCTATGGGTCAGTACACAGTGATGGGACAGGGGGAACTCTATGGGTCAGTACTGGTCAGTGATAGGACAGGAGGAATTCTATGGGTCAGTACCCAGTGATGGGACAGGAGGAACTCTATGGGTCAGTATCCAGTGATGGGACAGGAGGAACTCTATGGGTCAGTATCCAGTGATGGGTCGGGAGGAACTCTATGGGTCAGTACCCAGTGATGGGACAGGAGGAACTCTATGAGTCAGTATCCAGTGATGGGTCAGGAAGATCTCTATGGATCAGTATCCAGTGATGGGACAGGAGGAGCTCTATGGATCAGTATCCAGTGATGGGACAGGAGGAACTCTATGGGTCAGTATCCAGTGATGGGTCAGGGGGAACTCTATGGGTCAGTACCCAGTGATGGGACAGGAGGAACTCTATGGATCAGTCCCCAGTGATGGGACAGGGGGAACTCTATGGGTCAGTATCCAGTGATGGGTCAGGGGGAACTCTATGGGTCAGTACCCAGTGATGGGACAGGAGGAACTCTATGAGTCAGTATCCAGTGATGGGTCAGGGGGAACTCTATGGGTCAGTACCCAGTGATGGGACAGGAGGAACTCTATGGATCAGTATCCAGTGATGGGACAGGAGGAACTCTATGGGTCAGTCCCCAGTGATGGGACAGGAAGATCTCTATGGGTCAGTATCCAGTGATGGGACAGGGGGAACTCTATGGGTCAGTACCCAGTGATGGGACAGGGGGAACTCTATGGGTCAGTATCCAGTGATGGGACAGGGGGAACTCTATGGGTCAGTACCCAGTGATGGGACAGGAGGAACTCTATGGGTCAGTATCCAGTGATGGGACAGGGGGAACTCTATGGGTCAGTATCCAGTGATGGGACAGGAGGAACTCTATGGGTCAGTATCCAGTGATGGGACAGGGGGAACTCTATGGGTCAGTACCCAGTTATGGGATAGGAGGAATTCTGTGGGTCAGTACTGGTCAGTGATGGGACAGGAGGAACTTTATGGGTCAGTACCCAGTGATGGGACAGGGGGAACTCTATGGGTCAGTATCCAGTGATGGGACAGGAGGAACTTTATGGGTCAGTATCCAGTGATGGGACAGGAGGGACTCTATGGGTCAGTATCCGGTGATGGGACAGGGGGAACTCTATGGGTCAGTATCCAGTGATGGGACAGGAGGAACACTATGGGTCAGTATCCAGTGATGGGACAGGGGGAACTCTATGGGTCTGTACCCAGTGATGGAACAGGGGGAACTCTATGGGTCAGTATCCAGTGATGGGACAGGGGGAACTCTATGGGTCAGTATCCAGTGATGGAACAGGGGGAACTCTATGGGTCAGTATCCAGTGATGGGACAGGGGGAACTCTATGGGTCAGTATCCAGTGATGGGACAGTAGGAAACTCTATGGGTCAGTACCCAGTGATGGAACAGGGGGAATTCTATGGGTCAGTATCCAGTGATGGGACAGGAGGAACTCTATGGGTCAGTATCCAGTGATGGAACAGGGGGAACTCTATGGGTCAGTATCCAGTGATGGGACAGGGGGAACTCTATGGGTCAGTATCCAGTGATGGGACAGGGGGAAACTCTATGGGTCAGTATCCAGTGATGGAACAGGGGGAACTCTATGGGTCAGTATCCAGTGATGGGACAGGGGGAACTCTATGGGTCAGTATCCAGTGATGGGACAGGGGGAAAATCTATGGGTCAGTATCCAGTGATGGGACAGGGGGAAACTCTGTGAAGGAATAAGCCATATTCAGAAAAATACCCCATTCTATGAAAGAATTCTAGCCTTATTAAAATATGACAAACTAGTTCTGGAAATCTAGAAACCTGGCTATGAAAAGCTGTATTGTTAACAGCATTCAGGCTATTGGGATAAGATAAGTTGTTGACACTGAATCAATAACCTTATTGAAACAGGAGGTTGGAAGCTCCTGAAGTCTGAAGCTTTGGAAAGAACACAATGGTACACCCTGTTAAGGTGTCCTAAATTACACTTCGGAAAGAAACACAGAAAATTAAGAAACATATGCCTTCGGAAAAATGACATCAAATGAAACACAGGAGACACGATTCCATGTTGCAACCAGATGAGGTAACTAAGAAGACAATGGTGCACCCGGTTGAGGTGTTTTAATTTACACGTCGTAAAAAGACACAAATAAAAGACCTTGGTAAGAATGACTTCAAATAGATGCTCTTGCTGTTACATCGTTTTTTATGATAAGCTTCGAACACCTAAAGGAGAGACACGAGTCTGCATTGCTACCAGCTGAACTGACTGTAAAAATAGCAGGGGTCAGCAGAAAAATTAGCTTACATCAGCAGAAAACTTCAAAAGACATATCACTAAAAAAGAATATAAATATTGAACTTTCAAATGGGATGATAGTCTCGCTGTAAAGGGGCAAAGCGATTCACAGGCTTCAGAGGCAAGCTCTGTAAGTCTACAACTCTTTGTACCTCGGGGATCAAGGTATTGTACTGTATTTGATTTTGGTGGATATCCTGGAATAAAGACTAAGAACTGTAAAAATGTAACGAAGTTAAGATTTGAGAATAAGGATCTCTGATAATAAGATTGTAAGCTTTCTCTTTTTGGAATTGTTAATGTTGCGCTTGAAACACCTACTGTAATTTCATGTCGGTTCTTTAATAAATCTATATATTAAAAAAAAACTGAAGGGATAATTACTAGTCCTAGCCCCTTTAGGGCTCCCCCGGATCAGGCGTATTCCCCAGACGTTCACTTTCAACTAAAGTTTGAGGTAGCCGAATCCTAAAGACGCTTAATTGGGTCTAAAGGTCCAGACTATCTCTCCCTAAACGAAAGGAACAACCTGAAGATGTTACCGTCCTCCAGATAGCACTTTTAATAAGTTTAGCTAGACTGTAACATTCCGGATATTATGAGGGTCCGGAAAACTCCCCCAGAATTCTGCAACTCCTCACCAAAGAGCGTACAGAGATTAAGTTCGTGAGTTTGTTACAGAAGTATTCTGTGAGACAATTCTAAAAATATATAAATTTATTAAAGAGCCGACATGTTACAGTTGGTGTTTCAATCGCAACATTAACAGTTCCAAAAAGAGTAAGCTTTTACAATCTTATTATCAGAGATCCTTATTCTCAAATCTTAACTTCGTTACATTTTTACAGTTCTTAGATATCCACCAAAATCAAATACAGTACAATACCTTGATCCCAAGGTACAAAGAGTTGTAGACTTACAGAGCTTGCTCCTGAAGCCTGAGAATCGCTTTGCCCCTTTACAGCGAGACTATCATCCCATTTGAAAGTTCAATATTTATATCCTTTTTCAGTGGTATGTCCTTTGAAGTTTTCTGCTGATGTAAGCTAATTATCTCTAGTCATTTTTCTGCTGACCCTTGCTATTCTTACAGTCAGTTCAGCTGGTAGCAATGCAGACTCGTGTCTCTCCTTTAGGTGTTCGAAGCTTATCATAAAAAACGATGTAACAGCAAGAGCATCTATTTGATGTCATTCTTACCAAGGTCTTCTGTTTATGTCTTTTTACGACGTGTAAATTAAAACACCTCAACCGGGTGCACCATTGTCTTCTTAGTTACCTCATCTGGTTGCAACATGGAATCGTGTCTCCTGTGTTTCATTTGATGTCATTTTTCCGAAGGCATATGTTTCTTAATTTTCTGTGTTTCTTTCCGAAGTGTAATTTAGGACACCTTAACAGGGTGTACCACTGTGTTCTTTCCAAAGCTTCAGACTTCAGGAGCTTCCAACCTCCTGTTTCAATAAGGTTATTGATTCAGTGTCAACAACTTATCTTATCCCAATAGCCTGAATGCTGTTAACAATACAGCTTTTCATAGCCAGGTTTCTAGATTTCCAGACCTAGTTTGTCATGTTTTAATAAGGCTAGAATTCTTTCATAGAATGGGGTATTTTTCTGAATATGGCTTACTCCTTCACAACTCTATGGGTCAGTATCCAGTGCTGGGACAGGGGGAACTCTATGGGTCAGTACCTAGTGATGGAACAGGGGGAACTCTATGGGTCAGTACCCAGTGATGGGACAGGAGGAAGTCTATGGGTCAGTACCCAGTGATGGTACAGGGGGAACTCTATGGGTCAGTACCCAGTGATGGGACAGGGGGAACTCTATGGGTCAATACCCAGTGATGGGACAGGAGAACTCTATGGGTCAGTACCCAGTGATGGGACAGGAGGAACTCTATGGGTCAATACCCAGTGATGGGACAGGAGGAACTCTATGGGTCAGTATCCAGTGATGGGACAGGAGGAACTCTATGGGTCAATACCCAGTGATGGGACAGGGGGAACTCTATGGGTCAGTATCCAGTGATGGGACAGGGGGAACTCTATGGGTCAATACCCAGTGATGGGACAGGAGAAACACTATGGGTCAGTAGCTTGCCCCACCTGGCTGCTAAGGCCAATTGTAACAGTTACTGCCCCAGCTGAAGACAGCTAACTCAGTCCCGTCATCTGATAGGTACTGACGTGCCGTTCCTCTGTCCCATCATTCAATACAGACCAGTTTTCGAATCTGGGACTTTCTTGATTTGTACGCATTGCCTTTACAAGCTGGGTCATTGTGGGAGCTTTATAAATGTAATATAAATCACATTTATATAGCGTCGTTAACATAGAAAAAATGTCTTCGGGGAGATGTAATCAGATAAAAATTGACACCGAGCCAAAGAAGGAGATATTATGAGGGCTTGGTCAAAGAGGTGGCTTTTAAGCAGGATTGTAGAGGAGGAGAGGGAGGCAGAGAGGTTGAGAGAGAGAAATCCAGAGCGTAGGGCTCAGACATCTGAAAGCCCGGCCGCCATTGGTGAGGTGAAGGAAGTGGGGGATGAGCAAGAGGCCAGAGTTGGAGGAACGTCGAGTTCTTGGAAAGGTTGTGAGGCTGGAGGAGGTTGGGGATTAAGGGAGGGGCGAGGCCATGAAGGTGAGAATTTTAAATGTGAGGTGTTGGTGGAGCCGGAGCCAGTGTAGGTCAGTGAGCGCAGGGGTGATGGGTAAGTGGGATGCGGTGAGTTTTAGATGAGCTGTTTATGGGGAGGGTGAAAGATGGGATGTCGGCCAGGAGCGCATTAGGCAGGCGAGTCAGGAGGTGACAAAGGTCAGGGCGAAAATGGGCGACATTACGGAGGTGGAAGGAAGTAGTATTTGTGAGAGAGAGGTTATGGGGTCAGAACCTCCTCTTGGGGTCAAATAGGACGCTGAAGTTATGAAGAGCCTGGTTCAATCTGAGACAGTGGCCACGGAGGGGGATGGAATCAATGGCGAGGATACGGAGTTTGTGGTGGGGCCAAAGACAATGGGGGAAAAATTGAGTCGCGCCACCTTTGGGGCGCTAACCGACGAAGTTAGCACCCCTAAAAAATTAGCACCCCCGCAGCCGATATTCATCAGTAGCGCCCCAAGAGGGAAGCGGGGTGTTACTGGAAGCACCCCGCCTCCCTCTTGGGGTGCTGCGAGTGAATATCGCGGTGCTACGTGCCGCGATACTGCAGGCCTTTCTCCCCTTCTTAAAGGGGAGGGGTCTTGCGCAGCGCGACCCGGGGCCCAGCTGGGCCACCAGGGATCGGAGTGCCGGCAAAAGAGCCCGGCACTCAAGAGAAGTGCCGGGCTCACGGTGCGCAGCCGACACTCCGCGGTGGGGGGGGGGGGGCGGGTCAGGAGGCCGGGGACGGCAGAGGGTCAGGTGCTACAGGCAGCCAGCAGCAAAATAAGCCGCCCGGCACCTTCCCTGTAATTATCGCCGCCCCGGCCGCAGGAAGGCCCCCCTGACCCCGTCGGACATAGCGTCCGGCGGTAAGTCAGGGGGGGCGATACCGAAGATCGCGGCTGGGGCGCGAGCGGGGCGCTGCGCAGGGCCAGGACGTCATCGCCCGAGGCGCAGCGCCGCGGGGCGCTAACGGTTACCGCCGCCGCTAACCTTCCGCTGAATTTCGCGGGAGGCGTTGGCCGCGCCGCGCCCGGGCCCTTGTTGCTTCGTTCTCTGTTAGCACAAAGCAACCGAATTTCTGTGCCAATGACTTTGGTCTTCCTAGTGGAGGAGATTGCAGCTCATCCAGTCCTCTGTGTGCTTGTTTCTACCCACAGTTTGTCATTAGCTCGGTAGATTACCCTTTGCAATGCATTGAACTATGCACCTAGGTGCACCGCGGGGCCAGATAGTTCAGAAAGCATCTCACATCGCCCGAGAAATGAGGTGCAGAGTAATCGCTTGCTGCTACACTAATTATTTATGACAGTGAAATTAAATTAATGCTTTATTAGTTTTTCTGCTAATCAGTTGCTTGTCATCCTGCATTATTGGTGTTAGAAACATAGGACATAGTCTTAAAGATACAAGACAAAGTGATACATGGAGAGGCAGACAGGACAGGAGAGAAAAGAACCAGAGGCGACAGGAGCAAACATTTTTTACGCAGCGAGTTACATAGAAACAAAGAAACATAGAAGATAGGAGCAGGAGTAGGCCATTCGGCCCCTCGAGCCTGCTCCGCCATTCAATGCGATCATGGCTGATCATCCAAATTCAGTACCCTGTCCCTGCTTTCTCCCCATATCCCTTGATCCCCTTAGCCTTAAGAAATATATCCAACTCCTTCTTGAATATATTTAATGAATTGGCCTCAACTGTCTTCTGTGGTAGAGAATTCCACAGTTGTTGTGATCTGGAATGCGCTGCCTGAAAGGGCGGGGGAAGCAGCTTCAATAGTAACTTTCAAAAGAGAATTGGATAAATACTTGAATGGGAAAAATTTACAGGGGCTCTGGGGAAAGAGCAGGGGGGAGTGGGACTAATTGGAGAGCTCTACCAAAGAGCCGGCACAGACACGATGGGCCGAATGGCCTCTTTCTGAGCTGTATCATTCTATGATGAACGAATGCATAAACAGATAGCTAGATTGATGAACAGAGGGATATATAAAAGTGTTTAGATAGCTATGAATACCAAAGCAAAACAAGGTTATAGTCCAACAGTTTTATTTGAAATCACAAGCTTTCGGAGCGCTGCTCCTTCGTCAGGTGAAGGAGCAGCGCTCCGAAAGCTTGTGATTTCAAATAAAGCTGTTGGACTATAACCTGGTGTTGTGCGACTTCTCACATTTGTCCACCCCAGTCCAACACCGGCATCTCTACATCATGACCAAAGCAAAATACTGCAGAGGCTGGAAATCTGAAATAAAAACAGAAAATGCTGGAAATACTTTCGTCAGACCTTCCCTTTTGTTCTGATTCCTCCCCTCCCCCCATTTCCCTGCCTCTGTACTTGCTTAAAACCTGTTATATCTCTAACTTTTTCCAGTTCTTGCACCTTTCACAACCTCAGGACATCCCAAAGTGCTTTACAGCCAATTAAGTACTCTTGAAGTGTGGTCACTGTTATAAGAAACGCAGCAGCCAATTTGTGCACAGCAAGGTCCCACAAACAGCAATGTGAAAATGACCAGAGAATCTGTTTTTTTATTGATGTTGGTTGAGGGATAAATATTGGCCAGGAACTTCGCTGCTCTTCTTTGAAATAGTGCCATGGGATTTTTTACGCCCACCTGAGAGAGCAGACGGGGCCTCGGTTTAACATTTCATCCGAAAGACGGCACCTCCGACAGTGCAGCACTCCCTCAGCACTGCACTGGGAGTGTCAGCCTGGATTTTGTGCTCAAGCCTCTGGAGTGGGACTTGAACCCACGACTTTCTGACTCAGAGGCGAGGGTGCTACCCACTGAGCTACGGCTGACAGCATTGTACACCTGACAGATCGATAATCACATGTGCAATTGGAAAAGAATGTAGAGACAAGAGAAATGGTGGGAAGGAAAAATTACAGAGAAAGAGAAAATGATGCTTCCATTTTCAAAGAAAGGAAAATAATAGCAAAAGGGAGTTGAAGGGACAGTCCTTTAGCTGTTGCTTGGGAACTGATTAATCTCCATGAGCAGAGTTGTCCGCAGTTTTCCAGTGCATCACACCTCTTATTCTGGTACGTGCGAACCATCTGCATCACATTCCCAAAAGATTTAGACAGGTACATGGTATAAATAGAATATTCCCGCAGGGATTACACCTTTTGTATCACACTCTCATCAGTGCTGGTACCGACTGGGTTTCTGCATCAAGGCACAACAAAAGAATATCTTAAACACAGCCACTTCCATAAAATTACCAACATTAAATAGTAATCTGGCAAGAGTAGTGGATACTCAGGAGTGGGGATAGGTGTGAGCAAGTTAGTGATTTATATCTGTAACACCCGGGAGTGAGTTACAGGCTGGAATCTAATCGAGGGGTTCGGGGGGTTTATACATAGAATAACCGATAACCGGGAGTGAGTTACAGGCTGGAATCTAATCGAGCCGTTTGGGGGATTTATATATAGAATAACCAATACTCTGGAGTGAGTTACAGGCTGGAATCTGATCGAGGCGTTTGGGTGGTTTATATATAGAATAACAGATACCCGGGAGTGAGTTACAGGCTGGAATCTAATCGAGGGGTTCGGGTGGTTTATATATAGAATAACAGATACCTGGGAGTGAGTTACAGGCTGGAATCTAATCGAGGGGTTCGGGTGGTTTATATATAGAATAACAGATACCCGGGAGTGAGTTACAGGCTGGAATCTAATCGAGGAGATATGGGATGAAAATCGCTCTGTTAATTCCCGATGCAAAATAAGTTTCAGCAGTCTCAGTCTGGCCATGTACCGAGAAACGCGCTGGCACCTTGCGCTGAGTGAGATCAGAGGCCACTTTGACACAGATAATTATCGGTAGACACTCGTGCCATCACCTGTGGATAGAAACGACTCGAATCTGGTACTACCAGCGAGGCCCGCAATCTAATGGTGCCTGGTGCTGTCAGAGACAGCGCAAAACATGGGCCCTCATTCAATTGGGCATCCTAACAGGCCCAATACTGGTGCCGATAGGGCACAGCTCTCCGCTGGAGAACATGCTGCCAACATACAAACAACTTGAGAGTGGAGACCCGCCCCCATAAACTTCAGCTCATCCGAAACCCTGCTGCTCGTGTCCTAACTCGCACCCAGTCCCGTTCACCCATCACCCGCTGTGCTCGCTGACCTACACCGGCTCCCGGTCCGCAAACGCCTCGATTTTAAAACTCTCATCCTTGTTTTCAAATCCCTCCGTGGCCTCGCCCCCTCCCTTTACTCTGTAACCTCCTCCAGCCCTACAACTCTCCGAAATCTCTGCGTTCCTCCAGCTCTGGCCTCGCGCGCATCCCCGATTTTAATCGGCTCCACCATTGCCGGCCGTGCCTTCAGTTGCCGAGGCCCCAAGCTCTGGAATTCCCTCCTTAAACCTCACTGCCTCTCTCTCTCTCTCCTCCTCTTTAAAATGTTCCTTAAAATCTACCTCTGACCAAGCTTTTGGTCACCTGTCCTAATGTCTCCTTCTGCGGCTCGAGTGTCAACTTTTGTCTGATTAACGCGCCTGTGAAAGGGCCTTGCGAAGGGTTTTACTCCGTTAAAGGTGCACTGCAAATGCAAGTAGCTGTTTTTGGAACTTGTAAGAGAGGTGAAGCACAAAGGTGCAAAGAATGGGATGGGAGTCTATCTGAGGTATCAGGTCAGGTCACTAATTTGTGGTGTTGTCACGGTTTTACTCTCCTTACTCTGTCTGTGCAGGGTTAACTGTTGTCAATTTTGGTTGAAACGTTGGCTCTTCCTCAGGCCCCAGTGTGTCATTAGCCTTCTGTTTATTTATCACACCAGCGCACGCTGTTTGTGCACACACTCAACCTGCTGGGCCCCAAATGCTAATTGGTCTCCGGGAACCTCTGTTGACGTTCTTGCTGCCTGCAGGGAAATAAAATAAAGCGGCACAGGAGTTGTGGAGGGCTGCTCTCGTGTGGGTGCAGTTGGTTGCTCACACCACTGGTTCCTCAACGCAAGGTCTCACAGGGCCGATGTCAGCTCCATATATATCCTACTGGATTCATTAAGGCCAGCGTCCAGGCAGAGTGGACTAGCACCGTGTTACTGACTCTATCTCGACTGATGTTAATCCAGCTCCCTCACACTGTCACTCAGTAACCCCTCTCCCCCAGCACCCTGTGTTACTGACTGTATCTCTACTGATGTTAATCCAGCTCCCTCACACTGTCACTCAGTAACCCCTCTCCCCCAGCGCCCTGTGTCACTGACTGTATCTCTACTGATGTTAATCCAGCTCCCTCACACTGTCACTCAGTAACCCCTCTCCCCATCGCCCTGTGTCACTGAATGTATCTCTACTGATGTTAATTCAGCTCCCTCACACTGTCACTCAGTAACCCCTCTCCCCCAGTGCCGTGTTACTGACTGTAACTCTACTGATGTTAATCCAGCTCCCTCACACTGTCACTCAGTACCCCCTCCCCCAGCACCCTGTGTTACTGACTGTATCTCTATTGATGTTAATCCAGCTCCCTCACACTGTCACTCAGTAACGCCTCTCCCCAGCACCCTGTGTTACTGACTGTATCTCTACTGATGTTAATCGAGCTCCCTCACACTGTCACTCAGTAACCCCTCTCCCCCAGCACCCTGTGTTACTGACTGTATCTCTACTGATGTTAATCCAGCTCCCTCACACTGTCACTCAGTAACCCCTCTCCCCCAGCACCCTGTGTTACTGACTGTATCTCTACTGATGTTAATCCAGCTCCCTCACACTGTCACTCAGTAACCTCTCCCCCCAGCGCCCTGTGTTACTGACTGTATCTCTACTGATGTTAATCCAGCTCCCTCACACTGTCACTCAGTAACCCCTCTCCCCCAGCGCCCTGTGTTACTGACTGTATCTCTACTGATGTTAATCCAGCTCCCTCACACTGTCACTCAGTAACCCCTCTCCCCCAGCGCCCTGTGTTACTGACTGTATCTCTACTGATGTTAATCCAGCTCCCTCACACTGTCACTCAGTAACCCCTCTCCCCCAGCGCCATGTTACTGACTCTATCTCTACTGATGTTAATCCAGCTCCCTCACACTGTCACTCAGTAACCCCTCCCCCAGCGCCCTGTGTTACTGACTGTATCTCTACTGATGTTAATCCAGCTCCCTCACACTGTCACTCAGTAACCCCTCTCCCCCAACGCCCTGTGTTACTGAATGTATCTCTACTGATGTTAATTCAGCTCCCTCACACTGTCACTCAGTAACCCCTCTTCCCAGCGCCGTGTTACTGACTGTATCTCTACTGAGGTTAATTCAGCTCCCTCACACTGTCACTCAGTAACCTCTTCCCCAGCGCCCTGTGTTACTGACTGTATCTCTACTGATGTTAATCCAGCTCCCTCACACTGTCACTCAGTAACCCCTCTCCCCCAACGCCCTGTGTCACTGATTGTATCTCTACTGATGTTAATCTAGCTCCCTCACACTGTATACCTTAGGATGTCCGAAAGAGCTTTACAGCCAATGAAGTACTTTTGAAGTGTAGTCACTGTGATAATGTAGTCAACGCAGCAGCCAATTTGCGCACAGCAAGGTCCTACAAACAGCATATTTAAAAAAATAAATGCAGAAAATGCTGGAAATACTCAGCAGGTCAGGCAGCATCTGTAGAGAGAGAAACAGAATTAACGTTTCTGGTCAATGACCCTTTGTCAGAACTGGATGTTCTTTTTCCAGTTCTGAGCGATTCAGCATTCACAGCCCTCTGGGGCAGAGAATTCCAAAGATTCACCACCCTCTGAATGAAGAAATCCCTCCTCATCTCAGTCTTAAAAGGCCGATCGCTTATCCTGAGACTATGTCCCCTGGTTCTAGACCCTCCAGCCAGGGGAAACAACCTCTCAGCATCTACCCTGTCAATCCCCCTCAGAATCTTATATGTTTCAATGAGATCACCTCTCATTCTTCTAAACTCCAGAGAGTATCAGCCCAACTACTCAATCTCTGCTCATAGGACAACCCTCTCATCCCAGGATTCAACATAGTGACCTTCGTTGCACCACCTCTGAGGCAAATGTATCCGTCCTTAGATAAGGAGACCAAAACTGTGCACAGTACTCCAGGCGAGGTCTCACCAGAGCCCTGTACAATTGTAGCAAGACTTCTGTACTCTGTACTCCAACCCCCTTGCAATAAAGGTCAACATGCCATTTGCCTTTTAAATTTTTATTCCCTAAAGTTTCCTACATTACAACAGTGCCTACACTTCAAAAAGTACTTAATTGGCTGTAAAGCGCTCTGGGACGACCTGAGGTTGTAAAAGTCATGCTATGCACTTCGCCCCTAGCTCATGCCCTTCATGTGACTGTCCCCCAGCTGTCTTTAACTTTTATGTGGTTCACTGACAGCCATCTCTTACCCTCCGTGCATCGACATCCTTCTTTATGACCTGATTGCCGTTAACTTTTCACCCATTTCTGTTTTTGTAGCCGATGTTGTGACAAGAAAAGCTGTGGGAACCGGAACGAAACACCTTCTGACCCAGTTATCATCGACAGGTAAGGAATGTGCTATTTTCTTGGTTGGTTCTTGGTTCCCAGCTCGTGGAGGTTTGAATGTACACTGCAAGGGGTTTGTTCTACCCTGTACCAGGGGGACCCGGAGTTACCTGTTGTTGCTCCAGACTGGCGACTATCTCTCCTCTATGTACTTAGTGTTGCTTGTTTTGGGATTTACCCGTGGGGGAGTGACTCTTGTTTGAAGTGAATGGCATCAGTGTGTTGAGATGCAGAATGGTTCCCCCCCCCGCCCCCCCAAGGCCGTCACTTCACGAACCCGTGACCTCAGCATTGTTATCCGCGGTGGGGGCAAGGAGGGACTATTAGGGCAATGGGCCTTGCTGGCCATTAATGGTTGGAAACATCTAGCTGGTTTGATGCGTTGGTTGAAGGATGCTTTATTGCAGGGTGTCCCTACTGCTTCCCAGAGTTCCCACACGGAGGCTTGGCAGTTGAGCTCTCGAGGCCTAGACAACTCAGTCCTGTTTACGCTTACTCTCTGGTGCGTCTTGTTGTTTGAATTTCATGACATTTGGAAAGGGCTGTTCGCAATTGGATAAGTCCTAAGTCTCTCCTTAGAGCAGAGAAGGTTAAGGGGAGATTTAATGGAGGTGTTCAAAATGATGAGGGGTTTTGATAGAGCAGATCAAGAGAATCAAGAGGAATTCAGAAGCAACTTCTTTTCCCAGAGAGTGGTGAGAATGTGAAACTCGCTGCCACAGGGAGTGGTTGAAGCGAATAGTATAGATGCACTTAAGGGGCGGTTAGATAAGTATATGAGGGAGAAGGGAATCGAGGGTTATGCTGATAGAATTAGATTAGGAAAGACTGGAGGAGGCTCGAGTGGAGCATAAACGCCGGCACAGACTGGTTGGACCGAATGGCCTGTTTCTGTGCCATATACCATATGTAAAACTGTTTCCACTGGCAGGAATCGGTAACCAGAGGACACGGATTTAAGATAATTGGCAAAAGAACCAGAGGGGGAGAGGAGGAGAATTTTTTTACTCAGCGAATGCTCTGCCTGAAAGAGTGGTGGAAGCAGATTCAGTCGTGACTTTCAAAAGGGAATTGGATATCTAATTGAAAGGAAACAATGGCAGGGCTACGGGGAAAGAGCAAGGGGAAGAGTGGGACTAATTGGATCGCTCTTTCAAAGAGCCAGCACAGGCACAATGGGCCGATTGGCCTCCTTCTGTGCTGTAAGATTCTTAAGTCAGAAGATCTAGGTCCATCAGTATCAGCAGCTGGAGGTACACGCCAGGCACTGGGAGTGTGAGTTTAAATTTTAAATGTGCTCCATGGCATGCATCTGTTTGGCCCATTGGAGGCCAAAGCTTGGACATCTCTGGTCTGGGGGGGGGAAAGGGGAATAGAAATGGAAGGATGTAGTTAATACGGCAGAGGACTGCGACAAAATGCAGGAAGACATTAATAAACTGGCAGAATGGGCGTGTAATTGGCAAATGAACTTCAATATAGATGATTGTAAGGTCGTACATTTTGGTAGGAAGAATAAGGAGGGCACATGCTCCTTGGATAATAAATGGGGCAGAGGAACAGAGGGACCTGGGGCACGGATACACAAATCATTAAAAGTGGTGACGCAGGTTAATAATGCCATAAAAAAACTCACTGGAGTTCATTTCCAGAGGAATAGAATTGCAAAGCAGAGACATTGGGCTGGATTTTGTCTTGGGGTCGGGTTGGGGTCGTGTAATCTGCATTTCGTGTTTCCCCCCCGACTCCAGATTAATGTGGATGCCTGATGCAATTTTCACTTAATTGGGCAATTGAGTTGGAGCATGTGGGAACCCATGAACTAATTAGTGTTTTCAGTCTGAAAGTCGCCTCTGATGATGCCATCATTGCTGACTGCCTAGTCTCAGAGACTGTTGGTGAGAGAGGACCTGCCTGGCTTTTGATGTGAGTGGACCTGGATGCAAAAATGGGGGGGGGAAGGAGAGAGAGAGAGAGAGAGAGAGAGCAGTCTCTGAAGACATTCAATGCAGCAGCATCATAGGCGACGTTCAGACCTAATACTACTACTACCTTCATCACATCTCCGTTGTAATAGTGGACCTGCAGCCGATAGTCAGCTATCCACTTGTGCTCCTGCCAGGTTTCACTGGAGTGTTTCACACCAGGCGTGCTTCACGTCAGAAGAGGGTTAAACTAGCTACAGCGTTTCAAAATGGCATTACAGAGCCAATTTAGAGCTTGTTAAGGGCTTTAATGGCCTCTCCCGCCTCTTGAAGGCGGGACGGAGTCGGGAACCCCGCGACTGATCCTGTCAAAATTGCGTGGAGGCGGGATGGAGTCGGGATGGGGTCGGAAACCCCGACCCCGCAAATTTAACCCCCCACATGCCTCCAAACCCGACTCCATGGGTCATTCAAAATCCAGCCCATTGTGTTAAACTTGTATGGAACCTTGGTTATACCACATTTGGAGTACTGTGTACCGTTCTGGTCTCCATATTATGAAAAGGATATAGAGGCACCGGAGAAAGTGCCAAAACGATTTACTAGATTGATACCAGAACTGAGAGGTTATACCCATCGGGAAAGATTGAACAGGCTTTGTTTTGGAAAAAATAATCAGGGACAACATTAATCGTCACTTGGACAAGTGTGGATTAATTAAGGGTGGTGGAGGCAGACTCAATCACAGCTTTCAAAAGGGAATTGGATAAGCACCTGAAAGAAAAAAAATTGCAGGGCTACGGGGAAAGGGCGGGGGAGTGGGACTAGCTGAAGTGCTCTTGCAGAGAGCCGGCACGGGCTCGACGGGCCGAATGGCCTCCTTCTGTGCTGTAACCATTCTATGATTCTATGATTCTACAGGCTGGGGCTCTTTTCTCTAGAAAAGAGAAGACTGAGGGATGGCCTCATAGAGGTCTTTAAGGCTATGAAAGGGTTCGATAGGGTAGATGTAGAGAAGATGTTTCCACTTGCAGGCGATACAAGAACCAGAGGCCATCAATATAAGATAGTCACTAATAAATCCAATAGGGAATTCAGGAGAAACTTCTTTATCCAGAGAGTGGTGAGAATGTGGAACTCGCTACCACAGGGAGTGGTTGAGGCGAATAGCACAGATGCATTCAAAGGGAAGATGATAGGCACATGAGGGAGAAAAGAATAGAAGGGTATGTTGATGGGGTGAGATGAAGAGGGTGAGAGGAGGTTCGTGCCTTTAATGTAGAAACCATTCCAAGGTTTCAGTGGTGTTGGAAAAAACAAATGCGGACCCAAAGAGAGAGAGCGCTGGGCCGAATGGCCTGTTTCTGCGTTGTAAATACTTTGTAACTTTTTACTAGAACAGGAAGAAAAAGAAAAATAATGGCCCAGATTTGGTGGAGCGGGGCATCTCGCGGCCTGCCCTGTTAGTTGGATATTTTTTTCCTCACCTTTCAACTCGAGAATGTTTTTACCCTGTAACTTGCTTGAAGTGCGAGCTGACAACAGGGCATCTGAGACCTTGGTGTGTGACGGGACCAGCAGTGCGTCTGAGGGGTCGCCCATTTAAAACGGAGATGAGGAGCAATTTCTTCTCTCAGAGGGTCGTGAATCTTTGGAATTCTCTACCCCGGAGAGCTGTGGAGGCGGAGTCATTGAATATATTCAAGGCGGAGATTGACAGACATTTGAGCAACAGGGGAGTCGAGGGTTATGGGGAGCGGGCGGGAAAGTGGAGTTGAAGCCAAGATCTTATTGAATGGCGGAGCAGGCTCGAGGGGCCGAGTGGCCTACTCCTGCTCCTATTTCTTATGTTCTTATCTTCTACCAAAAGAGCTGGCACAGGCACGATGGGCCAAATGGCCTCCTTTTGTGCTGTGTCATTCTATGTTTCTATAAAGTTTATTGATCCTCTCTGGAAGGTATCATAATTTGTATTCCTGTTGTTGATAGCATTATATTTTGTAACTCTCACCATGTAAGCGAGCATGGAATTAATTTTAAAGCAGATTACTTAACTTGTGATGTGTTGAGAGAAAATGCCTTGCTTCCTATAAATCTGTTTGATTTTTGTAAAGCAATCAACTTGATGCAACCACTCTGTGGCAAATAAAACAAAATGCTTCGAACAACACTCAGCCCACTCCTGTGCCTGGTAAAGTGGAGACTCCACATCGACGCTGGTAAACAGGCCAGTGCGTCACTGTCCCGTCAGAGCAACATTTAGTCAGCCAGGATGTCTTTCTGGAGGGAAACACGCAGCAGTGTGTAGACGTAGAGAAGATGTCTCCACTTGTTGGCGAGACCAGAACTAGGGGCCATCAATATAAGACAGTCACTAATAAATCCAAGAGGAAATTCAGGAGAAACTTCTTTATCCAGAGAGTGGTGAGAATGTGGAACTCGCTACCACAGGGAGTGGTTGAGGCGAATAGCGTAGATGTATTTAAGGCGAAGCTAGATAAGTACAGGAGGGAGAAAGGAAGAGACGGAAAGGGTGAGATGAAGTGGGGTGGGAGGAGGCTTGTGTGAGTCATGGACCAGTTGGGCCGATTGACCTGTCTCCGTGCTGTAATTCTGTGTAATACAGCCATTATGTCTGGGTATCAGTATGGAAATATTAGTAAGATTGCAACCACCAATAAGTCTGTGTACCAGTGTAATCAGTATGTAACATAAGAACATAAGACGTAGGAGCAGGAGTAGGTCATTTGGCCCCTCGAACCTGCTCCACCATTCAATAAGATCATGGCTGATCTGATCTTGGCCTCAACGCCACTTTCCCCGCCCGCTCCCCAGAACCCTTGACTCCCTTACCTTTCAAAAATCTGTCTATCTCCACCTTAAATATATTCAATGACCCAGCCTCCACAGCTCTCTGGGGAAGAGAATTCCAAAGATTCACGACCCTCTGAGAGAAGAAATTCCTCCTCATTTTCGATTTAAAAGGGTGCCCCCTTATTCTGAAATTATGCCCCCGAGTTCTAGATTCCCCCACGAGGGGAAACATCCTCTCTGCATCTACCCTGTCAAGCCCCTTCAGAATCTTATATGTTTCAATAAGATCCCCTCTCATTCTTCTAAACTCCAATGAGTATCGGCCCAACCTGCTCAACCTTTCTTCATATGACAACCCCTTCATCTCCGGAATCAACCTCGTGAACCTTCTTTGAACTGCCTCCAATGCAAGTATATCTTTCCTTAAATAAGGAGACCAAAACTGTACGCAGTACTCCAGGTGTGGTCTCACCAACACCCCGTACAGTTGTAACAGGACTTCCCTGCTTTTATACTCCATTCCCTTTGCAATAAAGGCCAACAGTCCATTTGCCTTCCTAATTACTTGCTGTATCTGCATGCTAACTTTTTGTGATTCATGTACAAGGACCCCCAGATCCCTCTGTACCTCAGCATTTTGTAATCTCTCCCCATTTAAATAATAATTTGCTTTTTTATTTTTCCTGCCAAAGTGGATAACCTCACATTTTCCCACATTAAACTCCATCTGCCAGATTTTTTGCCCACTCACTTAGCCTATCTATATCCCTTTGGAGATTCTTTGCGTCCTCCACACAATTTGCTTTCCCACCTATCTTTGTAAACTGAAGCACTGTTGGAATGAAGTAAGGGCGGGAGGAGGCTCGTGTGGCGCACAAGCACCGGCACGGACCTGTTGGGCCGAATGGCCTGTTTCTGTGCTGTAAACACTGTGATGATGGTCTGTGTACATCTCAGACAGATTGACCGCTGGCAGTTGTGCGCTGAAGGTTGGCACGTGTGGTAAAGGTCGTGGTGAAGGAGGCGGGCCCTGATTAGTGGTATAGCCGACCGCTCCTTATTCAAGGAAGGATATACAGGAAATTCTTTATTAACCGGCACCCAAATATCCGGAAATCTCTCTTAACCGGCAAAATTCTTGAGTAGGTAACCGGGGTTTTCCTTCATCTCTCGTTTAAAATTAACTTTAAAAAAAACCCGGAGGCGTTTGCCTTGTATCGGAGCGTGTAGATTGGGAGGGGAATGTGCAGCCCGGGTAGGCAGCGGACACGACAGATGGTCAGCTGGCGGTGCCCGGGGAGACGGAGCTCCGAATGCAGGCGCATGTCAATGTGTACGGGGCTCTCGTACGTTGGGAGATATAACTCTCCATTATCCGGACTTTTTGATTAACCGGCACCACGCCGGTCCCGTCGGTGCCGGTTAATAAAGAGTTTCCTGTACTTGCATTGGAGGTAGTTCAGAGACGATTCACTAGGTTAATTCCAGAGATGAGGGGGTTGAGCAGGTTAACATAAGAACATAAGAAGTAGGAGCAGGAGTAGGCCATATGGCCCCTCGGGCCTGCTCCGTCATTTAATACGATCATGGCTGATCCGAACCTAGAATCACGTCCACTTCCCTGCCTGCTCCCCATAACCCTTAATTCCCTTATCAGCTAGGAAACTGTCTATCTCCGTTTTAAATTTATTTAATGTCGCAGCTTCCACAGCTCTCTGAGGTAGCAAATTCCATAGATTTACTACCCTCTGAGTGAAGAAGTTTCTCCTCATCTCAGTTTTGAAACGGCAGCCCCTTGTTCTAAGATTATGCCCCCTAGTTCTAGTCTCGCCCATCAGTGGAAACATCCTCCCCGCATCCACCCGATCAAGCCCCCTCACAATCTTATATGTTTCGATAAGATCGCCTCTCATTCTTCTGTATTCCAATGAGTAGAGGCCCTATACTCATTGGGATTTAGAAGAATGAGAGGTGATCTTATTGAAAGATATAAGATACTGAGGGGGCTCGACAGGGTAGATGCAGAGAGGATGTTTCCGCTCGTGGGGAAATCTGGAACTCGGGGGCACAGTCTCAGAATAAAGGGTCGCCCTTTTAGAACTGAGATGAGGAGGAACTTCTCTCAGAGGGTCGTAAATCTGTGGAATTCTCTGCCCCAGAGAGCCGTGGAGGCTGGGTCATTAAATACATTTAAGGTGGAGGTAGACAGATTTTTGCAAGATAAGGGAGTGAAGGGTTCTGGGGAGCAGGCGGGGAAGTGGCTTTGAGCCCGAGATCAGCCATGATCTTATTGAATGGCGAGCAGGCTCGAGGGGCCAAGTGGCCTATTCCTGCTCCTATTTCTTAGGTTCTTATGTTCTAATTCCTGCATTACAGCAGTGTTACATGAGGTACGCTTTATAAGTCAGCACTGCCAGTGTACAGCGTCACGATCCATTTTAATAGACGGAAAAGCGCACAGACAGCAAACCGGCCGCCATGCTCAGATTCCTGCTGTGTGCTCCCGGGAAATCTCTGCACCAAGATTGCTGAATTCTCCCCTATAAATTACATAGTAGCGCACTCTGAGATCAGGACCGATGGAATAATCTGCAGTTGAGTCATAGGAACAGGAGCAGGCCATTCAGCCCCTCGAGCCTGTTCTGCCATTCAGTTAGATCATGACTGATCTGTATCTTAACTCCATCCAGCCACCTTGGTTCCATATCCCCCTCTGTGCTATAAAATGGCATTCCTCTACCTCTAGCCCTCAGGCACTTTGAAGTGCAATTGCGTTACTCCTCTCTGTCATGAGTCGAGCTCCCTCTTTTTTTTGTTACACTCGCTCGCGCTCTATCTCTCTTTCATTCGCTCTCTCTCGCTCTCTCCCTCGCTTTCTCCCTCGTGCTCTCTCACGCTCTCTCGAACTCACTCACGCTATTTCGAACTCTCTCGCGCTCTCTCTCTCGGTCTCTCACGCTCTCTCTCTCGGTCTCTCTTGCTCTCTTGCTCTCTCTTGCTCTCGCTCTCTCTTTCTCTCTTTCTCTCTCGCTCTCTCGCTTGCAACCTTGCTCTTTACCTCGCTTGCTCTCTCGCTCGTTCTCTCTCTCGCTTTCTCACACTCTCTCTTGCTCTCACTCTTGTGCTCTCTCTCTCACTCTCGTTTTCTCTCTCTCTCTCTCGCTCTTGCTCTCTCTCTCTCTCTCTCTCTCTTGCACTCTCTCTCTCTCTCTCTCTCTCTCGCTCCACTCAGGACATTTCTTATTTAAAACAGAAAGAGCTGTCAGTTTACTGAGCTGTGTAGCACAGACGTACGAGTGTTTGTCTTAAGTGAAGACAGCTGTTTGTTTAGCCAAGAATGTACGAAACAAATTAGAGAAGAATGCGAGGTATCCGGGTATGGGTGACAAGTGGAATCTGTTTGTAATCAAATATCAGCTGCCAGTTGGTGCTGTCGATCCCACGAAAGAAGGACAGGAGAGACTAGACAGTAATTTCCATGGTTTTAGGCCGGAATGGGTGAGTAGGCCTCTTAATCCAGGAAAAAGCAGCCCGCTTGATTGACACCCCATCCACCACCTTAAACATTCACTCCCTCCACCACCGGCGCACCGTGGCTGCAGTGTGTACCATCTACAAGATGCACTGCAGCAACTCACCAAGGCTTCTTCGGCAGCACCTCCCAAACCCCCGCGACCTCTTCCACCTAGAAGGACAAGGGCAGCAGGCGCATGGGAACACCGCCATCTCCAAGTTCCCCTCCAAGTCACACACCATCCTGACTTAGAAATATATCGGCCGCTCCTTCATCGTCGCTGGGTCAAAATCCTGGAACTCCCTCCCTAACAGCACTGTGGGAGCACCTTCACCACACGGACTGCAGCGGTTCAAGAAGGCGGCTCACCACCACCTTCTCGAGGGCAATTAGGGATGGGCAATAAATGCCGGCCTTGCCAGCGACGCCCACATCCCATAAACGAATTAAATTTTTTTTAAAAAACGGGCAAAGCCTTACTGAGTCACATTTTCTGTACTTTATGATGGTTCTTGTGAGTCATTGAGAACCGAAAGAGATATTAGCAATTGTAGACTGACAAGCTAATCCCAGTCAGGGTGGCACTCGGGCCTATAGCTGACTCGGGCGGCCATTTTGTCTTAAATCAGCCCAGCTCCCAATCGCCGTCCACTAACTGCTCCCCCGTGCCTTGAAAGCGGATGTTAGGGTGTGAGTGTGGACAGATTCGAGGTCTTCTCTTCAACGCCACCCCCCTCCTCCAGTCTCCACGGTCAAAAATAACGCCTTGGCGCCCGGGGAAGGGTGATAAATTAAAATCGTCCAGGGTCCGCACTCCTGGTCGTTGTCCAGTGACGTCTGCCGCAGAGAAAGCCTGCGTGGGCGGCAGGGTGGGGGGCGCTATCGGGACCTGCCGGGATGCGCCCCTCCGTGGTCAGGTAGCCCTAATGCAGCCCCACTGTTGAGGCAGAGCGGGAGAAATCTGCGCCACTCCTGATGGCTGTAAGTGCTGGAAAGTGTGGGCCTGAGGTACAGAAGAACAGAATGGGCCTAACTCCGATGCTCCCTGTAGGTCAAGTAATGAGTTTAACTTCCAGGCTAACGAGTGAAATATGGGCACTTGGCTGAGATACGAGAGGAACTTGAATTTGTATAGCGCCTTTCACAACCTCAGGATGTCCCAAAGTGTTTTACAGCCAGTGAAGTGTCGGCACTGTTGTAATGTAGGAAACGCGGCAGCCACTTTGTGCAGAGCAAGATCCCACAAACAGCAATGCGATAATGACCAGATAATCTGTTCTTAGTGAGGTTGATTGAGGGATAAATATTGGGCAGGATACCGGGGAAAATCCCCGGCTCTTCTTCAAAATAATGCCACCTGAGAGGGCAGGCGGGGCCTCGGTTTAGCGTCTCATCCGAAAGACGGCACCCCTGACAGTGTAGCACTCCCTCAGTACAGCACTCGGAGTGTCAGCCGAGAGTAGGGGCTCCAGTTTCAGGAGTGGGGCTTGAACCCACGACCTTCTGACACAGAGGCGAGAGCGCCACCCACAGAGCCACAGCTGACACCTTAAGTATCAAAGGACAGCCGGAGGCCGAGATACTAATGGATGGGCAGCTGCCAAGATGCCACAATGATCGAGTCCACCCGCCCCCACCACCCCCCAGGAGAACCGGCGAGATAAAATATAATTGCACATCACTCTGTTGATGGTGAGGGTTCAGTGTTCATTTGGTTGGTACTAACGGAGCTCTGATTACTGGTGGAGCTGAGAGGGTTACAGTAATGCGACTGGTTTTGATATTATTATCAATTGAAGACCTCACTTGGGAGATGTGACTCGCTCCCTGCATTGTTGTCCCAGGTGTGTTATTGTGTCCTGTCTAACACAGAGAAATATCAAGGTAGAAATCACTGATGTTATTGTATCAGATCTATAGGCCTTACGTCAGTGCACACTTCCTGTCTATAAGAGCTTACTTCCTGTTGTCAGATTTCTACTTTTCCCTCTCCCCTTTATAAACTCCTATGTAAACATGTCATGGTGTAATTACACCCTCCCACCAGTAGTGGCGCCGTTGTATCTCAGTTTGGCATCTCTCGGCTCCTCAGCCTGTACTGCAATGAATCCCATGCTCTGACCAACTCCACTTCTCTGCCTCCCAAATAGCTGTAAGTTTTGCGATTTATCAGTAAATAATAACATGACAGGAACGCATTATCTAAAAATAAGGATAGAATGTATGTCTTCAAAATAGAGACTGAATTAAGTCTGAACACCCTGGTCTGATTATTCCCTGCCATCTAACCCTGCTTCACCTGAAGGCTACACTTGGCCTTGAACCGCTATGTGAAATGACAAGGCAGGCTGACTAATTTGCGCACAGCAAGATCCCACAAACCAACAATGGGATAAGTGAGCAGTTAGTCTGTTTTTGCTAGGTGTTGGTTGAGGGATAAATGTTGGTCAGGACACTGGGAAGAACTCCCTTGCTCTGTGAATAGTGGGCAAATTGGCTGCCGCTTTTCCCTACATTACGAAAGTGACTACACTTCAAAAGTACTTAATTGGCTGTAAACGTATTTCGAATGAGACATTAAACCAAGGCCACGTCTGTTCTCTCAGGTGGATGTAAAAGATCCCATGGCACTATTTAAAAAAGTACTTGGATATGCACTTGAAGTGCTGTAACCTACAAGGCTACGGACCAAGAGCTGCAAAGAGGGATTACGCTGGATAGCTCTTTGGTGGCCGGCACAGACACGATGGGCCGAATGGCCTCCTACTGTGCCGTAAATTTCTATGATTATCTGGTCATCACATTGCTGTTTGTGGGAGCTTGCTGCGTGCAATTGGCTGCCGTGTTTCCTACATTACAACAGTGACTACACTTCAAAAAGGTACTTCATTGGCTGTAAAGCGCTTTGGGACATCCCTGCGGTCGTGAAAGGCGCTATAGAAATGCAGGTCTTTCTTTTTATCATGCCGTTGACGTCCTCAGGTTGTCCCAAAGGTCTTCACAATCAGTGGATTACTTTTGGAAGTGCAGTCGTTCTGTCATGTAGCAGGAGACTGTAGTGGCTGAGGCCTAGCATGTAGCAGGAGACTGTAGTGGCTGAGGCCTAGCATGTAGCAGGAGACTGTAGTGGCTGAGGCCTAACTTGTAGCAGGAGACTGTAGTGGCTGGGGCCTAACATGTAGCAGGAGACTGTAGTGGCTGAGGCCTAACTTGTAGCAGGAGACTGTAGTGGCTGGGGCCTAACATGTAGCAGGAGACTGTAGTGGCTGAGGCCTAACATGTAGCAGGAGACTGTAGTGGCTGAGGCCTAACATGTAGCAGGAGACTGTAGTGGCTGAGGCCTAACATGTAGCAGGAGACTGTAGTGGCTGAGGCCTAACATGTAGCAGGAGACTGTAGTGGCTGGGGCCTAACATGTAGCAGGAGACTGTAGTGGCTGAGGCCTAACATGTAGCAGGAGACTGTAGTGGCTGAGGCCTAACATGTAGCAGGAGACTGTAGTGGCTGAGGCCTAACTTGTAGCAGGAGACTGTAGTGGCTGGAGCCTAACTTGTAGCAGGAGACTGTAGTGGCTGGGGCCTAACATGTAGCAGGAGACTGTAGTGGCTGGAGCCTAACTTGTAGCAGGAGACTGTAGTGGCTGGAGCCTAACTTGTAGCAGGAGACTGTAGTGGCTGGGGCCTAACTTGTAGCAGGAGACTGTAGTGGCTGGGGCCTAACATGTAGCAGGAGACTGTAGTGGCTGGGGCCTAACTTGTAGCAGGAGACTGTAGTGGCTGGGGCCTAACTTGTAGCAGGAGACTGTAGTGGCTGGGGCCTAACTTGTAGCAGGAGACTGTAGTGGCTGAGGCCTAACATGAGCTACAAGTTCACTTAGAAAACAATGTCTTTTTAAAATTAATTCTTGGGATGTTGGCGTCGATGGCAAGGCTGGCATCTATTGCCCATCCCTAGTTTCTCTGAGGAGGTGGTGGTGATGGTCCGCCTTCTTAAACGGCTGAGTAACAGCTTGATATGGCCGGGTGGCTTGCTTGGCCTCTTCAGAGTCAACTGCATTGGCGTGGGGACTGGAGTCACATGTAGGCCGTAGCAGATAAGGATGGTAGGTTTCCTTCCCAGAAGAACACGGTGGCATAGTGGTTAGCACTGGTGCCTCACAGCGCCAGAGACCCGGGTTTGAATCTGACCTCGGGTGACTGTCTGTGTGGAGTTTGCACATTCTCCCCATGTCTGCGTGGGTTTCCTCCGGGTGCTCCGGTTTCCTCCCACAGTCCAAAAATGTGTGGGTTAGGTTGATTTGGCTATGATAAATTGACCCTTAGTGTTAGGGGGGATTAAATATGTGGGGTTATGGGGATAGGATGGGATATGTTAGGGGGAATTAAATACGTGGGGTTACGGGGGTAGGGTGGGATATGTGTACTGTGGGGATTAAAGCAGGGACAGGGTACTGGATTTGGATGATCAGCCATGATCGTATTGAATGGCGGAGCAGGCTCGACGGGCCGAATGGCCTACTCCTGCTCCTAGTTTCTATGTTTCTAACCAGTTGGGTTTTTACGACAATCCGACAGTTTCACGGACAGTTTTACTGACACCAGTTTTTTATTTACAGATTTATCTATTTTTTTAAAAAACAAATTCAAATTCCCAAACTGCCGTGGTAGGATTTGAACTCACATTCTAACCTGGATTAATAGTCCAGGCCTGTCTGGATTACTACTTCAGTAACATGACCACTACACTACCGCGCACCATAACGTGTCACACCCTGCGGTTAGGGTTGCAAATCTGATTGGACGAATTCCTGGAGGTTTGATCATATGACCAACCGCCCCAGCCCCCACGCTCCCGCCATTGAGCGCGGGACCCATCCACCCTCGCGGCCACCCCCACGTGCAGTCCCCGCGGGATCCTTCGCTTATCAATCCTGAACCCTCGATTTACAAAGCTCCTGCGCAGACTCGGTGGCTAACTGTGTAGTTGTGAGTGAACCTGAGCCATCCAGAGCAGGAGGGTCCCACTTCCACTGCTGGATGCATCCAGATTTTAATCGCTCTACCATTGGTGGCCGTGCCTCCAGCTCACTAAGCCTCTCTCTGCCTCTCTACCTCTCTCTTCTCCTTTAAGACGCTCCTTAAAACCTACCTCTTTGACCAAGCTTTTGGTCACCGGCCCTAATATCTCTTTATGTGGCTCGGTGTCAAATTGTGTTTGATAATAACGCTCCTGTGAAGCGCCCTGGGATGTTTTACTACGTTAAAGGCGCTATATCAATGCACGTTGTTGTTGTTGTGCTCACTCAGCTGATTTCAACTGGGATAGCGGGGGGCTAGATAGTGGGGGGACCGCCGTCTGGAGAAAACTGGAAAGTGCCCACGCGCGGGCGGTAACCCGGATTGACGTTCGTTACCCCTCCCCCCCGCCCCCCTCCCCCCCCCCCCCCATGGTCGAACAGCCCACGGATACACTGGGCTCGTAACTGCAGAACGGCGAGGCACCAGAGTGTTGCCGGCACCCAAGGAGTTTGGCTTTGGCAGGAGCCGGAGCCCGCGGGGGAGGTGGAGAGCGGGGGGGGGGGGGGGGGAGTGGGGGAGTTGCGGGATACAACACTGGAAAGAAAAATAAACTCTCGGAGGTTCGGAGCCTGTTTTCTTAAACATGTGGTTTGAGAAATGCTTAAGCCTTGAAATTAGAAGCAGCTGGACTGCGCTTGGAAACAGCAGGGGCAGAATTAGTTTATTTACAAACCCATTACTTTGAAGACACTATAAAATTTTCACTGAGAGCGGGGACGGAAGCTTCGCTCACCTCAGTTGCAGCCTGGCCCGTACGTCAAAACTACAGGAAGAAGTCATCGAGATAAAACCACTTCAGTCTTATTTTAAATGGCGAGGGGATTCCTCTTACCCCTTAACACAAGGACCAACCAACAACAACTTGCATTTATATGGTGCCTTTAACATAGTAAATGAGTTTTAACGAGCGTCTTAATGGAGGAGAGAGAGGGGTGGAGAGGTGGAGAGGTTAAGGAAGGGAATTCCAGAGCTCAGGCCCTAGGCGGCTGAAGGGGTAGTGCCAATCCTCTTAAACCTGGAGAAGCAGAGACCTATCAAAACAAACCAGCTAATCACATCGTAAATCTTACCCGCGATAAGATTCCAATTAAAGGCACATTTCAGTAGTGATTTGGAGGAAACGGTTGGTTTCATTGTTAATGTCAATCTGATTTACAGCATGTTTAGATGGGTTCTCACCCTCTTCCTATTAATGTCGCCTTGGAGGGGAGGGATTGATGGATACTTGATACTTGTAGAATCATAGAATCTTACAGCACAGAAGGAGGCCATTCGGCCTATCGTGCCTGTGCCGGCTCTTTGAAAGAGCTGTCCAAATAGTCCCACTCCCCCTGCTCTTTCCCCATAATCTTGCAAAGGTTGCATCTCACATCTGTCTCATGAGAACGTTAAGAATTTTTAGCAACAGGAGAACACCATTATCATAGAATCGCAGAAAGATGCAGCACAAAAGGCGGCCATTCGGGCCCATCGTGCCTGTGCCGGACCTTTGGTCGAGCGATCCAATTAATCCCACTCTTTCCCTGTAAGCCCTGTAATTTTTCCCCCCTTCAAGTATTTATCCAATTCCTTTTGAAAGTTATTATTGAATCTGCTTCCACCGCCCTTTCAGGCTGCGCATTCCAGATCACAACAACTCACTGCGTTAAATGAATTCTCCTCATCTCCCCCTCTGGTTCTTTTTCCAATGATCTTAAACCTGTGTCCTCTGGTGACCAACCCTGGAAACAGTTTCTCCCGATCTACGCTATCAAAACCCTTCATGATTTTGAACACCTCTATTAAATCTCCCCTTAAGCTTCTCTGCTCCAAGGAGAACGAGCCCAGCTTCTCTCCAGTCTCTGCACATAACTGAAGTAGATGGATTCCAGGTGTGAGATTTTCAGTCCGGAGCAGTGTATCGGAGCTGCTACCCACCTCCTCCTCAAAATTATTACCTTCTGAAAAATAATGAGATGGTCTTAAACAAACAAGCGAGAGAAAAAACAAAATATTCGAACTTTTACATTTTTTTCCTTTCTTACTGTGGTCAAGAGAGGCAAGTGTGTCCATGAGATGAGCCACAGTCAGCAGGCAAGTGAACTTAATATAGCAGTATTTTATCAACCACAACTTGCATTTATATAGCACCTTTAATGTAAACATCCCAAGGCGCTTCACAGGAGCGTAATCAGACAAAAATTAAGACCGCGCCACATAAGGAGATATTAGGACAGGTGACAAGAGGCAGGTTTTAAGGAGCGTCTTAAAGGAGGAGAGAGAGGCGGAGAGGTTTAGGGAGGGAATTCCAGAGCTTAGGGGCCCAGGCAGCTGAAGGCACGGCCGCCAATGGTGGAGCGATAAAACTCGGGGATGCGCAAGAGGCCAGAATCGGAGAGCGCAGATACCTCGGGGGGGATTGTGGGGCTGGAGGAGGTTACAGAGATAGGGAAGGGGCGAGGCCATGGAGGAATTTGAACACGAGGTTGAGAATTTTAAAATCAAGGCGTTGGTGGAGTGGGAGGCAATGTAGGTCAGCGAGCACAGCGGGGTGATGGGAGAACGGGACTTTGTGCGAGTTAGGATATGAGTGGCAGAGTTTTGGTTGTGAAAGAAAGACTTGTATTTCTACAGCGCCTTTCACGATCACCGGACGTCCCAAAGCTCTTTACAGCCAATGAAGTACTTTTGAAGTGTAGTCACTGTTGCAATGTAGGAAACGTAACAGCTAATTTGTGCACAGCAAGCTCCCACAAACTGCAATGTGACAACGAACAGATTATCTGTTTTAGTGATGTTGATTGAGGGATAAATATTAGCCCGGGACATTGGGGAGAACTCCCCTGCTCTTCTTCGAAAAGTGTCAAGGTTAAGAACAGTCTGGTGCAGCCTGAGATAGTGGCATGGGAGGGGAATATCAGCCCTCTTGTCCCTCTCTCTTTGTTTCTCCGTCTTTTTTCCGTATTTCTCTTTTGCTCTTTGCTGCTTGCCAGCTCGTCCTTTTGGCTCGTGTTTTCTCTCGTCTCCTGTCATTGAAGAACAGAAGAAAGCAAAAGACAGCAATGGAGGAAAGGCTATCCCAGAATCCATTGCAGTAGTGAAAATCCTCTATTAAAACTATTGACCCTGTCGATCAGGCACACAGTGCAATGGGAGAATGAAAAGGCGTCTCTCTATCCTATTAAGGGTTTCCTAGGCCATTGCTAGACACACACAAATAATAATAGTGTTTTTCAGACTATAAGGTGAACAATTATGCCTCAAGCCACAGAATTAACTATGAGACTGTAACAAAATGTTAAACCTTCAGCTCTCAGCATTAACTCTGAGGTGCTCCAGAAATATTCAGGTGAGTCGGTTATCCTCAACTGCAGTCAATATTTACACACTGCAACGTGTTGTGTACAGCACTGGAGTTTTGGCCATTTAGGACTGAGCTGAGGAGAAATTTCTTCACTCAGAGGGTGGTGAATCTTTGGAATTCTTTACTCCAGAGCGCTGTGGAGGCTGAGTTGTTGAGTATATTCAAGACAGAGATCGATAGACTTTTGGGAACTAAGGGAATCAAGGGATATGGGGATAGGGTAGGAAGGTGGAGTTGAGGTCGATGATCAGCCATGATCTTATTGAATGGCAGAACAGGCTTGAGGGCCGAATGGCCTACTCCTGCTCCTATTTCTTATGTTCGTATGTGTAACGTACAGGGCTGGAGTGTGTTATGTACAGAACTGGTGCGTGTTATGTACAGGACTGGAGCGTGTTCTGTACAGCACTGGCGCGTGTTATGTACAGGACTGGAGCGTGTTCTGTACAGGACTGGAGCATGTTCTGTACAGGACTGGAGCGTGTTATGTACAGGACTGGAGCGTGTTCTGTACAGGACTGGAGCGTGTTCTGTACAGGACTGGAGCCTGTTATGTACAGGACTGGAGCGTGTTCTGTACAGGACTGGAGCGTGTTCTGTACAGGACTGGAGCGTGTTATGTACAGGACTGGCACGTGTTCTGTACAGGACTGGAGCGTGTTCTGTACAGGACTGGAGCGTGTTCTGTACAGGACTGGCGCGTGTTCTGTACAGGAGTGGAGCGTGTTCTGTACAGGACTGGAGCGTGTTCTGTACAGGACTGGAGCGTGTTCTGTACAGGACTGGCGCGTGTTCTGTACAGGACTCGCGAGTGTTCTGTACAGGACTGGAGCGTGTTCTGCACAGGACTGGAGCGTGTTCTGTACAGGACTGGCGCATGTTCTGTACAGGACTGGCGCGTGTTCTGTACAGGACTGGAGCGTGTTCTTTACAGGACTGGAGCGTGTTTTAAATTAGAATCGTGAAACTCAAGTGTTTTGCTGATGTCAGTTATTCGGTTATTTTCGTAAACAGTGACAGACGACCACGAACAATAAGCACGAAATTGGACAGCAGAACCGGGGATTTTTTTGGACTAGCCAATGAAAACATCAGCCCAGTGAAAAAAGCAAATGGGGATCTGGGTTAGAGTGAAGTGAAAAGAGGCTGTACTGTTACAGGAGTAGGCTTTGGCCAGAATCCACCTGGAGTAACGGGTGGGATCTGGTCACTTAGTCACATTCGGAGAATAAAATGGCGACACTTTGTTTACACAGAGAGTTGTGAGGCTGTGGAATTCACTACCAGGGTCAGTGACTGAGCAAGAGACCACGTCAGCATCTAAGAATAGGTTAGATCGGTGGGGGAAGAAAGGAGAATGAAGGGATATGGCAACGGAGTTGGCACATGGGATTATGACCACTGGTTATGTGGAGGGTAAACACCGGCCTGTACTGGTTGGCCCCAAAGTTCCCCCAATTCCTTTTTGGGTGCACGGACCCTTTAATGGGCTGCACGGTCCCTTTAACGGGCTGCACGGTCCCTTTAACGGGCTGCATGGTCCCTTTAACAGGCTGCATGGTCCCTTTAACGGGCTGCAGGGTCCCTTTAAAGGGCTGCAGGGTCCCTTTAACGGGCTGCAGGGTCCCTTTAACGGGCTGCGCGGTCCCTTTAACGGGCTGCGCGGCCCCTTTAATGGGCTGCGCGGTCCCTTTAACAGGCTGCGCGGCCCATTCAAATTTTTGTGCATTTGCAAATTCTCCCGTTGAGAAACCGGCAGGTCGCCTGCGCGGGACCTCCAGTCAGCCGCGTGGCCGCGCAGCTTAGCGGGAACATTGGTTGGGCCGAACGGCCTATTTCCGTGTTGGCATTTGTACTTAACTCTATGTATTGGCAACAGAGAATAAAAGAATGTCAGAAATACTTAACAGTTACTTACCGCGGGACGTCGGAGGAAGTATTCAGGATGCGGAGGAGCAACTAGTAGATAAATATTAAAAAAGGAAATGGTATTCAAAGACTATCCTTGATTATCCGATACCTTTCTAAGTGCTCACTCATATTTCCCTTATGAAGGTCTCTGGCAGTTTCACTACTGCTGCTGTGAAGCTAACTGCTCCCTAATTCCCAGGATTATTGCTTTCCCCCTTTTTTTTGAACAGAGGTGTAACATTCTAGGCCGACACTCCAAACGCAGTGCTGAGGGAGTGCTGCACTGTCGGAGGTGCCGTCTTTCGGATTTGACATTAAACCGAGTCCCCAACATCACTAAAAAAACAGATTATCTGCTCATTATCTCATTGCTGTTTGTGGGAGCTTGCTGTGCGCAAATTGGCTCCGCATTTCCTACATTACTACAGTGACTACATTTCAAAAAGTACCTCATTGGCTGTCGCTTTGGGATATCCTGAGGTCATAAAATGTACTATATAAATACAATTTCTTTCTTTCTTTTGTTCAGTTTTACCACTTAAGGGAGAAATAGATAACTACTTGCAGAAGAGAAATATTAAAGAATATGGGGGAAAGGGATTAGAATAGTTAGCTCCAAAGGGGAGCTGGTAGCAGCACAGGCACTAGGGTCTGAATAGCCTCCTTCTGTACTGAAATTTATATGTTTTTTTTGCTCTTGATATACTTTCCTTTGGTGGACATTGTAAGCAAGGTAGTTCCAAGTATTGGGAAGTTGTGAGGACAAGTTAAGGAAATTGAATTCTCCGCTCCACTCCCACTCTGACCTCTCCGTCCTCGGCCTCTTACACTGTTCCAACGAAGTTTAACGGAAACTCAAGGAACAGCACCTCATCTTCCGATTAGGCACTTTACAGCCTTCCGGACTCAACATCGAGTTCAACAATTTCGGACCGTAACCTCGGCCCCTATTTTTTTTTCTCTCTCACATGGCAGCTGTTGATGATTCTGCCATTGCCATTTACACCTCATCTAGACTCATCATTTGTTTCTTAACTTGTCCCATTACCATCTCCTTTTGCCTTGAACCATCATGCCTTTGGTCAGTCAATCTCTCCTGCCTGCCAGCCTATCACAGACCTTCCCTTTTGTTCTTTCCTCCCCTCCCCCCTTTCCCTGCCCCTATACTCGCTTAAAAACCTGTTCCATCTCCAACTTTTTCCAGTTCTGACGAAGGGTCATCGACCTGAAACGTTAACTCTGTTTCTCTCTCTCCACGGATGCTGCCTGACCTGCTGAGTGTCTCCAGTCTTTTCTGTTGTTATTAAGGAAATTGAGCTTGTTTCCTTTGGAAAAGAAGACAGACCGCAATGAGGTGAATGGAAGATGGAGCTTCAAAGAAAAGCAGCTCAGACCACCTAGTGCTCTTCTATTCTTACAAGCAATGTTTTCCCTAATTTTTTTTGGGGGTGCACGGTCTCTTTAACGGGCTGCACGGTCCACTCAAAGTTTCGCGCATGCACGAAGTTTCACGTTGGAAAATCCGGTCGTAGGCCGCGCAGCTTAGTGGGAACGTTGTTTGCAAGTAGCTCCCCACCGCAAGCACTGATCCCCACGGCCCCCGAGTTTAAAATCGCGGTCATAGCGGATGCTCGCGCACGAAGGACATGTCGAAGGGTCTGAATGGCATACTCCTGCTCCTATATCTTACGTTCTTATCGACAGATGTCTGGATACTAAGGGGATATGGGGAAAGTGCGGGAAGGTGGAGTTGAGGTAGAAGATCAGCCGTGATCTTATTGAATGGCGGAGCAGGCTCGAGGGGCCGAATGGCCGACTCCTGCTCCTATTTCTTATGTTTTGTTTTGGGCGAGTTTGCGGACGCCACCTTTGATCCGTGGCCCTGAATGAATCAGGAACTTCGGGAGAGGCGGAGGAGGATTAGAGTGGCACAAGAATATCTTCCTTCATCGTTGCTGGGTCAAAATCCAGGAACTCCCTCCCTAACAGCACTGTGGGAGTACCTTCACCACACAGACTGCAGCGGTTCAAGAAGGCGGCTCACCACCACCTTCTCAAGGAGCAATTAGGGATGGGCAATAAATGCTGGCCTTGCCAGCGACGCCCACATCCCAGGAATGAAAAAAAAATAGGCAAACCAACAACAGCCATACTCCACGCAGCAAAACCCCACAGGCAGCAATGAAATGAAAACTTGCATTTATATAGCGCCTTTCACAACCTCAGGACATCCCAAAGTGCTTCACGGCTCATGAAGTACTTTTGAAGCGTAGTCGCTGTTGTAATGTAGTCAATGCGGCAGCCAATTTGTGCACAGCAAGCTCCCACATAATGAACAGATAATGTCTTGTTGTGGTGTTGGCTGAGGGATAAATATTGGCCAGGACAATAGTGCCTTCGAAATAGTGGCCACGGGATCTTTTACATCCACCTGGGAGAGCAGACGGAGCCTCGGTTTAACATCTCATCCGAAAGACGGCACCTCCGACAGCGCAGCACTCCCTCAGCACTGCACTGGCGTGTCAGCATAGATTTTTGTGCACAAGTCTCTGGAGTGGGATTTGAACCCACAACCTTCTGACTCAGAGGCGAGAGTGCTGCCCACTGAGCCACGGCTGAGGTGATGACCAGTTAATCTGTTCTTCTGGTAGTTTTTGGCTGAGGATAGAATTGGTGGCCAGAGTAGACTTGAATTAGCACACCCAATGTCTCAGTTCAACATCGATCCAAAAGGACAGGATATCTGAGAATGCAGCATTCCCTCAGTGTGGCAGTTCAGTCTAGATTACATAATCGAGCAGGGCTTCCGCCCGATTTCAGACACCCATCATCACAAGGCCATCAGGTCTTGTTTAGCTTTTTAAAAATTAGTTCCTGGGATGTGGGCGTCGCTGGCAAGGCCAGCATTTATTGCCCATCCTTAGTTACCCTCGAGAAGGTGGTGGGGAGCCGCCTCCTTCAACCGCTGCAGTCCCGTGTGGTGAAGGTGCTCCCACAGTGCTGTTGGGGAGAAGTTCCAGGATTTTGACCCAGCGACGATGAAGGAACGGCGATATATTTCCAAGTCAGGATGGTGTGTGACTTGGAGGGGAATTTGGAGGTGGTGGTGTTCCCATGCACCTGCTTCTAGGTGGAAGAGGTCGCGGGTTTGGGAGGTGCTGCCGAAGAAGCTTTGGCGAGTTGCTGCAGTGCATCTTGTAGATGGTACACACTGCAGCCACGGTACGCCGGTGGTGGAGGGAGTGAATGTTTAAGGTGGTGGATGGGGTGCCAATCAAGCGGGCTGCTTTGTCCTGGATGGTGTCGAGCTTCTTGAGTGATGTTGCAGCTGCACTCATCCAGGCAAGTGGAGAGTATTCCATCACACTCCTTACTTGTGCCTTGTGGAAAGGCTTTGGGGAGTCAGGAGGTGAGACACTCGCCGCAGAATACCCAGCCTCTGACCTGCTCTTGTAGCCACAGTATTTATGTGGCTGGTCCAGTTAAGTTTCTGGACAATGGTGACCCCCCCAGGATGGGGGGATTCGGCTGTGGTAATGCCATTGAATGTCATGGGGTGGTGGTTAGACTCTCGCTTGTTGGAGTTAGTCATTGCCTGGCACTTGTGTGGCATGAATGCCACCTGCCACTTATCAGCCCAAGCCTGAATGTCGCCCAGGTCTTGCTACATTTGGTCATGGACTGCTTCATTATCTGAGGAGTTGTGAATGACACTGAACACTGTGCAGTCATCAGCGAACATCCCCACTTCTGACCTTATGATGGAGGGGAGGTCATTGATGAAGCAGCTGAAGATGGTTGGGGCTAGGACACTGCCCTGAGGAACTCCTGCAGAGATGTCCTGGGCTGAGATGATTGACCTCCAACAACCACAACCATCTTCCTTTGTGCTAGGTATGACTCCAGCCAGTGGAGAGTTTGCCCCCCTGATTCCCATTGACTTCAGTTTTACTCAGGCTCCTTGATGCCAGACTCGGTCAAATGCTGCCTTGATGTCAAGGGCAGTCAATCTCACCTCACGACTGAATTCAGCTCCTTTGTCCGTGTTTTGGACCAAGGCTGTAGAATAACAATGTGTCTGAGCAACACTCTCAGAAGAGCATCCAACCCCTTGAACATTTTCCATTTTCAGCCATCCTATTAAATCTCTAATATTGGGCCCAGGCCCAGTTGGAACTTGAAAGTGCGCAACCTCACCTCAAGGAGCAAGAGAGCTTCAGCCCCTCCATCCGGGATGGAGCGACATTTGAACTCAGAGGTCAGGGGGCAGCGTCTAACCCATTGCACCACCCAGTGCAAGGGTTGCCAACCCTCCAGGATTGCCCTGGAGTCTCCAGGATTTGAAGACCAATCTCCAGGAGCACTGCTGCGAGAAAGCCCTGGAGAATGTTTGACTGAGAGTCGAGAGATGAGTAAAGACAACTCTCTTTCCAGTTGGCGGCGCTCCGTGAGCATGGACGTGTCGGGCGGCTAATGGCAAGAGCGTGGGGGGGGTGCGGGGCAGGTTGGAAGCAGGAGGTCATGCGATGAATATGTCCAGCCAGAGTTGGCAACCGTACCCAGTGCCCCCCACCCTCGCCTTGCTTCCAAAAGGCTCCATTCGTTGGTCACAACTGGTATATCTCGGTAGTAATGATAACGCCTTGTAAATGCTGACACCACATATGATTGAGGGGCCACCCTTCCACACATGTAACGGTTAATGCTGCTTCGAGGGGCGAAGCAAGCGGAATTTACAACCGTGCTTCCTCGCAGCCCTAAACCAGCGTATAAATCTTCCAAACGAGCAGCTCTGCTCAGCCTCCTTACAAATTACCAGCATCACAAGCCTTTGAGAAGCGGCTAATGACTGGAATCCATCCTCTCTTTCTCCAAGTTTGTTTCAAATTAGACAAGGTTTGTAAATCAACAGATTGGCATTTCATGGTTCCCTGGTGTCTTTCCACATCACATCATATATTTTCTCTTGTGTTCCTTTTCCTTGTTTTTTTTTTCTCCTCTCTTTTGTCGAGGCCTGTTGCTCTGCTCCTCTCGTGAGTGCGTGTTCATTAAGTACAATATATCAATATGAAAACAGCAGCGAAACAGGCAAAGGGACAGTTATATGGTCCTTTTCCTCTAATGAGACAGCAGACTTAATGTCCAAGTACCGATTCAGGCAGGCTACAAATTACTAAATGTCCTTAGGGTGGAAACAAAGTACCTCCCAGACTTTTTTTTTTAATTGTGCATGTTTATTTTTTCTACTTCCAAATTTTCCTCAGTGCCTCATCAAAGGGGCAAGGATGTCCGTGTTGGGGAAGAGGGGACTTGAGTGTCAGCTGTGGCTCAGTGGGCCGCCACCTCATCTCCCGAGTCAGAAGGTGGTGGGTTCCAAGCTCCCACATCAGTAACTTGAGTCAGTCTAGGCCGACACTCCCAGTGCAGTACTGAGGGAGTGCTGCACTGTCAGGGAGGCCATCTTTCAGATAAGACGTTAAACCCAGGCCCCGACTGCCCTCTCAGTTGGATGTAAATGTTCCTGTGGCCCTGTTTCAAAGGACACACGGGGAGTTCTCGCCCACCCACCCCGCCCGCCCCCGGTGTCCTGGCCAATAGTTATCCCTCAACCAACATCACTAAAAAAAACAGATGACCTGGTCATTATGTCATTGCTGTTTGTTGGAAGCTTGCTGTACGCAAATTGGTTGCTGGTTTCCTACATCACAACAGTGACCACACTTCAAAAGTACTTCATTGGCTGTGAAGCGTTTTGGGACTTGCTAAAGTCGTGAAAGGCGCTATATAAATGCAAGTATCTCTTTCTGTCATCAAGTTGTTTTTTATTCATTCACGGGATTGCCCATCCCCAATTGCCCTTAAGAAGGTGGTGGTGAGCTGCCTTCTTGAATACAACTGAGTGGCTTGCTAGTGGCATTTCAGAGGGCAGTTAAGAGTCAACCACATTGCTGTGGGTCTGGAGTCACATATCGGCCAGACCGGGTAAGGACGGCAGATTTCCTTCCCTAAAGGACATTAGTGAACTAGATGGGTTCTTAACAACAATCTGGTAGTTTCATGGTCACTGATACTGGCTTTTAATTCCAGATTTATTAAATTGAATTTAAATTCCTCAGCTACCATGGTGGGATTATGAATTCATGTCTCCAGATCATTAGTCCCGGCCCCTGGATTTCTAGTCCAGTAACATAACCACTATGCTACCGTACCCGTTACAGTGCCAGCACTCAACATCTCCCAAGTCATGTTCGGCAGAGGTGGTCATACTTTGAACACTTGTGGGATCCACACAGCCCTGGCAATTCAATACTCTTTTCCTCAGGATTCTTCCGAAAAGTAACTCTTCCCGTGGCAAATAGTAAGAAGTAGTGGAAGGAATTGCAGGTTGATTAACAGGCCGCGACATGAACACTCCTGCTTTGGCTGTATAGGACTCGGGTGTTATAGCAGATTAAGGGATGATCTACTTGAAGTGTTTAAGATGATGAAAGGAGTTGATGGGGGAGATAGAGAGAAACTATTTTCTCTGTTGGGGGAGTCCAGAACAAGGGGGCTTGACCTTAAAATTAGAGCCAGGCCATTCAGGGGCGACGTTAGGAAGCACTTCTTCACACAAAGGGTAGTGGAAATCTGGAACTCTCTCCCCCCAAAGCTGTTGATGCTGGGGTCAGTTGAAAAATTCTAAACTGAGATTGATAGATTTTTGTTAGGCAAGGGCATTAAGGGTTATGGAGCCAAGGTGGGTAGAGATGGGGAGTTCGGATACAGATCAGCCACGATCTAATTGGATGGCAGAACAGGCTCGAGAGGCCAAATGGCCTCCTCCTGGTCCTATGTTTCTGTGAGAGGTACCACTTCCTGGTTTGTGCAGTCACGTGATCATGTTGAAACATGTGACTGAGTCACACATGACCGACGTCACTGCGATGATGTCCCATGATTCCTCTGGCTCCTCAAACAATATAAAGTTTGTTAAATATTTTAGTCGGGAGGACTATGCTATTAAACCAAAATGAGAATAATACTGTGAAAATCAGCTGTCAGAAGAGGGTGACAGAGACAGAGGAAGAGGAGATGACAGAGCATGTATGCGAGAGAGAGAGAGATGAATGGAGAGCAAGAAAAGGGATATAGTTTAAGAGGAGTGAGAAAGAGTGTGAGTGTAAGAGACTGTGAGTGAAGACAAAGAGAAAAAGAGACAGAGCAAGTGAGAGTAAGTGCGATAAACAGAGACAGAGTGAGAGACAATGACAGTGAGAGACAGAGTGACAGTGCAAGGGACAGTGATGGAGTGAGACAGTGAGAGACGGAGTGAGGGACAGTGACAGAGTGAGAGAGTGAGAGACAGTGGCAGAGTGAGAGAGTGAGACGGAGTGAGTGACAGAGTGAGGGACAGTGACAGAGTGAGCCTGTGAGAGAGTGAGGCTGAGAGACGGAGTGAGGGACAGAGTGAGGGACAGTGACAGAGCGAGACAGTGAGAGACGGAGTGAGTGAGAGAGTGAGACAGTGAGAGACGGAGTGAGACAGTGAGAGAGTGAGATAGTGAGAGACGGTGTGAGTGACAGAGTCAGAGATAGGGATAGTGAGAAACAGTGAAAGAGTGAGAGGCAGTGAGACAGAGTGACAGACGGTGAGAATAGTGAGAGGCAGTGAGAGGCAAAGTGGGAGGCAGATTGAGAGACAGTGCAAGAGGTAAAGAGAGACAGAAAGGTGGGGAGGAGGGCAAGAGGCAAAGACAGAGTGAGGGTGAGAAAAGGTAATAGTGATTGCGGCAGAGAGAAGGAGACCGAGACACACAGAGAAAGGGAGAGTGTGAGAGAGTGAGAAACGGAGAGCGAGAGAGAGGAATGAGTTTTTTTATTTTAAGACACCAGCTTGTGCTGGCTGGTTTTGGGTCGGAGGTCATGCGGTCACCAGGGACGAAGAATCGATTTGTTATCCGCACAACAGTGCATTCTGAGTGAGATGGGGGAGGGGAGCCTTGGAAAACGGAGGGGACTCGGAATCAAGTGAAGCAGAAATTTCAGAGTACGGTTTATGATGGGTTCTTAAAAGCTGTCATTTAGCCCGCTTTTTCCCAGCGATCCATTTGTCAGTTTCAGGATCCTCGTAGATCAGGGACTAACTGGCCAGCGCTATTCGGTTTATATTGCACACATGGGCAGAGAGGCAATTGGCAAAGTATTATTCACTCAGCCCCTTATCCAGACAGTAAGCATGTTGCTGAATCATCAATAATATCAAAAGGCCAATAGACCAGACACCGCCTCAGGTGCCTAAGATAGCTCGATTATATTCAAATATTCTTCATTTATTTCATTAATCTGTGTACTTTTCCTCTCCTCTCCTCTCCTCCACGATTATGTTCTATCTCTCTATGTTGACTCTTGGCCCACTAAGGCCTCCCCTATCTCTAGGTATGTTTCTATCGGCCCAGTATTTATCTATTTCTGTTTATCTCGCTGTATATCTCCATGGGCGATAATTCTGTGTACCTCTATTTTAATTCATTCTTGGGATATGGGCATTGCTGGCATATAGTGTGTCAGTTGTGGCTCAGTGGGTAGCACTCTTGCCTCTGAGTCATGAAGGTTGTGGGTTCAAAAATCTAGAGTGATACCTTGCTCCCTCATGTGCTTATCTAACTTCTCCTTAAATGTATAATCATAGAATCATAGAAGATAGGAGCAGGAGTAGGCCATTCGGCCCCTCTAGCCTGCTCCGCCATTCAATAAGATCATGGCTGATCATCCAAATTCAGTGCCCTGTCCCTGCTTTCTCCCCATATCCCTTGATCCCTTTAGCCTTAAGAAATATATCCAACTCCTTCTTGAATCTATTTAATGAATTGGCCTCTACTGCCTTCTGTGGCAGAGAATTCCACAGGTTCACCACTCTCTGGGTGAAGAAATTCCTCCTCATTTCTGTCCTAAATGGCTTACCCCTTATCCTTAGACTGTGACCCCTGGTTCTGGACTCCCCCGCCATCGGGAACATCCTTCCTGCATCTAGTTTGTCCTGTCCTGTCAGAATTTTATAAGTTTCAATGAGATCTCCTCTCATTCTTCTAAACTCCAGCGAGTATAAGCCCAATTGACCCAATCTCTCTTCATACATCATTCCTGCCATCCCAGGTATCAGCCTTGTGAATCTTCGCTGAACTCCTTCCATGGCAAGAACATCCTTCCTCAGATAAGGCGCCAAAACTGCACACAGTACTCAAGGTGTGGTCTCACCAAGGCCCTGTACAACTGCAGCGAGACATCCTTGTTCCTGTACTCAAACCCTCTCGCTATGAAGGCCAACATACCATTTGCCTTCTTAACCGCCTGCTGCACCTGCATGCTTACCTTCAGCGACTGGTGCACAAGAACACCCAGGTCTCGTTGCACTTCCCCTTCTCCCAATCTATTGCCATTCAGATAATAATCTGCCTTTCTGTTTTTGCCACCAAAGTGGATAACTTCGCATTTATCCACGTTATATTGCATCTGCCACGCTTCTGCCCAATCACCCAACCTGTCCAAATCATCCTGGAGTTTCTCGGCATCCTCCTCGCAGCACACACGCCCACCCAGTTTTGTGTCGTCTGCAAACTTGGAGATATTACATCTATTTCCCTTGTCTAGATCATTAATATATATTGTGAATAGCTGGGGTCCAAGGACCGATCCCTGCGGTACCCCACAAGTCACTGCCTGCCACTCGGAAAAAGACCCGTTTATTCCAACTCTTTGCTTTCTGTCTGCCAACCAGTTCTCTATCCAAGTCAATACCTTGCCCCCAATCCCATGTGTCTTAACTTTACACGCTAATCTCTTATGCGGGACCTTATCAAAAGCCTTTTGGAAGTCCAAATACACCACATCCACTGGTTCTCCCTTATCTATTTTACCAGTTACATCCTCAAAAAATTCCAGTAGATTAGTCAAGCATGATTTACCTTTTGTAAATCCATGTTGACTTTGTCCGATCCTGTCACTGTTTTCCAAGTGCTCAGCTATTACATCTTTTATAATGGACTCTAGCATTTTCCCCACTACCGATGTCAGGCTTACCGGTCTGTAATTCCCCGTTTTCTCTCTACCACCCTTTTTGAATAGTGGGGTAACATTAGCTACCCTCCAATCCATGGGTACTGTTCCAGATTCCATCGAATGTTGGAAGATGATCAGCAATGCATCTACTATTTCTAGGGCCGCTTCCTTAAGTACCCTAGGATTTAGATTATCAGGCCCTGGGGATTTATTGGCCTTCAATCCCATCAATTTCCCTAACACCATTTCCCTACAAATACTGATTTCTTTCAGTTCCTCCCTTTCATCAGACCCTATGTTCCCCAACATCTCTGGAAGGTTATTTGTGTCCTCCTTTGTGAAGACAGAACCAAAATATGTATTTAATTGGTCTGACATTTCTTTGTTCCCCATTATAAGTTCCCCTGATTCTGACTGCAAGGGACCTATGCTTGATTTCACTAATCTTTTTCTCTTCACATATCTATAAAAGCATTTACAGTCAGTTTTTATGTTCCCTGGAAGCTTACTCTCGTATTCTATTATCCCCTTCTTAATTAATCCCTTTGTCCTCCTTTGTTGAATCTTAAACTGCTCCCAATCCTCAGGGTTACTGCTTTTTCTGGCCAATTTATATGCCCTCTCCTTGGATCTTATGCTGTCCCTAATTTCCCTTGTTAGCCACAGTTGAGTCACCCTTTTTGTTTTAATCTTATGCCAAACTGGGATGAACAAATTCTGTAGTTCGTCCATGCGGTCTTTGAATGTTTGCCATTGCCTATCCACCGTCAACCCTTTGAGTGACATTCCCCAATCAATCCTACCCAACTCGCACCTCATACCATCGTAGTTGCCTTTATTTAAATTCAGGACCCTAGTCTCTGATTCAACTACTTCACTCTCCATCCTAATGAAGAATTCTATCATATTATGATCGCTCCGACCCAAGGGGCCTCGCACAACAAGATTGCTAATTAATCCTTTCTCATTGCATAATACCCAGTCTAAGATGGCCTGATCTCTGGTTGGTTCCTCGACATATTGGTCCAGGAAACCATCCCGTAAACACTCCAGGAATTCCTCCTCCATAGTATTGTTACTAATTTGGTTAGCCCAATCTATATGTAGATTAAAGTCACCCATGATGACTGCTGTGCCCTTATTGCACGCTTCTCTAATTTCCCTTTTAATGCCATCCCCAACCTCCGCATTACTGTTTGGAGGTCTATATATCACTCCCACTAATGTTTTCTGCCCCTTGTTATTTCTCAGTTCAACCCATACAGATTCCACATCATCAGAGCTAATATCCTTCCTTTCAATTGTGTTAATCCCCTCTTTAACCAGCAATGATACCCCACCTCCCTTTCCTTTTTGCCTATCTTTCCTGAATATTGAATACCCCTGGATGTTGATAAAGGACAGCAGGTTTCCTTCCCTAATACTGGGTTTTTAAAGATAAGTAGCTTCATGCTCACGTTTACCGATACCAGCTTTTTATTTCCATATTTTAAAAGAAAACTGAGTACAAATTCTCAAACTAGCTTGGTGGCATTTGAACTCATATTCCCTGGATTACTACTCCAGTAATATGACCACTGCACCACCATACCCTTTATCTCTACGTCCATATCAATCTCTGCGTGTCTATATCCCCCCTGTGTGTCTACCTGCCCATGTATCTCTCTGGTGTGTGTCTCTATCTCTCTGTATATTGACTCCCAGTTCACCAATGCCTCAAATTAAAAATTCTCATCCTTGTGTTCAAATCCTTCCATGGCCTTCCTTTCTCTGTAACTTCCTCTAACCCCACAGCCCTTCGACAACTTTGCGTACCTCCAATTCTGGCCTCTTGTACATCCTCCACTCCCTTCATCCACCACTGGTGGCCGTGCCTTCAGCTGCCTGGGCCCTAGGCTCTGGAATTCCCTCCCTAACCCTCTCCGCCTCTCTACCTCTCTCTCCTCCTTTAAGACACTCGTTATAACCTACCTTTTTGACCAAGCTTTTGGTCACCTGTCCTAATGTTTCCTTCATTGGCTCAGTGTCAGTTTTTATCTGATAACGCTCCCGTGAAGCGCCTTGGGATGTTTTACTACGTTAAAGACGATATATCAATGCAAATAGTTGTCATATGTGCTGAGGTATCCAAATTACCGCACATAGCTGCATACCCCTATTCTATCTAAATATTCACCTGCAATAAACACTCTGCAATTCAGGGAACATAGGAATAGGAGGAGGCCAGTCAACCCCTCAAGCCTGTTCCGCCATTCAATTAGATCATGGCTCACCTGTATCTTAACTCCACCTAGCCACCTTGGTTCCGTAACCCTTAATACCCTTGCCTAACAAAAATGTTAACAATTTCAATTTTGAAATTTTCAATTGGCCCCCCAGCCTCAACAGCTTTTTGGGGAAGAGAGTTCCAGATTTCCACTACCCTTTGTGTGAAGAAGTGTTTCCTGACATCACCCCTGAACGGCCTAGCTCTAATTTTAAGGTTATGCCCCCTTGTTCTGGACTCCCCCCACCACAGGAAATAGTTTCTCTCTATCTACCCGATCAATTATTTTAATTCTCTTAAACACCTCAATTAGATCACCCCATAATCATCTATGCTCAAGGGCTTTGTCTATGCAACCTGTACCTCATAATTTAACCCTTTTAGCCCCAGTATCATTCTGGTGGACACATGCACAATGCATTAAAGAGCTTCTCTCGCCCTCCAAAGGGTTAAGAGACTTGGTAAAAAAGTCTTTGCTTGTCTCTGGCTGTTTTCCTTTTCCTCTGAGCATGAGCTTGGTGCTGAGCTTGTGGCGTCCTCCAATGTAGTACTCGCTCAGCCTTAAATTACACTCACAAATATAGAAACAGGTGAAGAGGAGACAAAAAAAACTGACAGCCTTCACCGTAAGGTCTGGCAATTTAACGAAATACGTAAGTGTTTCCATCCAGTACCACCACTAATTATCTTTTTACTCTCCTTCCAAGAGTACGACTTGCTTGGGGTGATGAATTGATCCCAAATTGGAAGCGTGTTTTAACTGTCATGATGTGGAGATAAGAGGACCTTCAGGGAATGCTCATTTTTTACAAAATAAAGTCCTGCTAGTTCAGACCTGGCGAGTTTATTAGCCCAAGTCCCTGATGTTTAGTAAATTCATTCGTTTTCATCTCGTGTTAATTCATCATTTGGACTGGAGAGGTGGGGGGGAAAGGCTATGTCTTTTGGGCCTGTGGCAGCCATGTTGATTTTCCGCACGGGAATGAGATGGAGAGGGGAATGGAATGGGGGGGGGGGGAAGAAAAAAGAGAGAGAGAGATTCCAGAAGGAGGAAGAAGGGAAGAAGAGAGTCAAAGCAAGAGGCGGAAGAGAGCAGGAAAGAGAAAGGGAATGCAGGACTGAGAAAGAGGAAAGTGAAAGGAAGAGAAACAAGGGATTAAAACAAGAGACTGATAAACATGGAAAGAGGAGAGGAAAAATAACAAGAGAGAAAGGGAATGCAAATGGACGAGACAGATAAAGACCGAGAAAGAGAGAGAGAGAGAGAGAGAGGAAACAAAAGATTGAAACCGAGAAAAAACAGCTAAGTGACCGGAGGAAGAAAGTTAGAGAGAGAGAGAGATTGAATCACAAAAGAATGATAGAAAGAAGATAGAGGGGGAGAAGAGAATGAAGAGTGTGGAGAGAGGAGAAACACGAGGGAAAAGGGAGCAGCGGAGAGAAATGGGCGGGGAAAGCGGGAAGACATTACTTTGTATTTTTAACAGGGGAGGGAGTCATTTTTGTTTTCAGTTACAGACATTGTTGTGATGGGCAGGAAGTGGTGTTTAGCAATTCGGAAAGACTCTGTAAGGTTTGGTCAGCTTTGTATTTGATTCATGGCGCTCGATGGGTTATACTGTCCTGCAGGCGGTGTGCAGAAGGCTGGTTGCTGCCCAGTGTTGGCCTTCAGCTCCGAGCTGCAAAGGGAGCCTATTGATCTGGGTGAGTGGATCAGGGGCTGCTAGATTAAATGTATAGATTAGCAATAAAAGGAGGACATTATTCCACTCGGAGTGTAAAATTGAAAATTATGGGCTGCCTGGAGCCGACCCGCCTATCTGCAGATGACTGTGGTTAATATGGTTAAAGTACAGACATGGAAGAAGTTTCCATGGTAACCCATATGAGCGTGTGTGGGGGTGGGTGGGGCAGGGGACATAGCTGGGCCCCAAACCTAGTTTTGTGGTGTTTAACTGGGACATAGAATCACACAAAGCTAAACATGGCAGATCCTAAATGGAATTGTGGATTTAGGAAAATTAGAACCCTTTTTGGGGTTTGTTTCAAAAGCTTAAATTCTTTTTCCAGGATTTTGAGTTAGGAAGTTACAGATCAATAGAGAAAAACTTGTAATTCTATAGCGCCTCTCACAACCTCAGGACGTCCCAAAGCGCTTTACAGCCAATGAAGTACTTTTTGAAGTGTAGTCACTGTTGTAATGTAGGAAACGCAGCAGCCAATTTGCACACAGCAAGATCCCACAAACAGCAATGTGATAACAACCAAATACTCTATTTTAGTGATGTTGATTGAGGGATAAATATTGACTGGGGCACTGGGGAGAACTCCCCTGCTCTTCTTCGAAATAGTGCCGTGGGATCTTTTACGTCCACCTGAGAGGGAAGACAGGAATCTCAGTTTAACTCTCATCTCCGCCATGAAGCACTTCCTTGGTACTGCACTGGAATGTCAGCCTAGATTTTCGTGCTCAAGTCTCTTGGAGTGGGACCTGAACCCACAGCCTTCTGATTCACATGTGAGAATGCTACCCACTGAGCCACAGCTGGTCCAAGAGCCCACTCTTCATAGGTGAGCCTAGACAATGAGTACCACTGCTTGGTCACAAAGGAAAGAACGAACTTGCATTTCTATAGAGCCTTTCACAACCTCAGGATGTCCGAAAGCACTTTACAGCCAATCAAATACTTTTGAAGTGTAGTTACTGTTGCATTGTAGGGAAGCATGGCAGACATTTTGCACATAGTCAGCTCCCACCAACATGAAAGATGTAAATGATCAGATAATCTGTTTTAGTGATGTTGGTTGATGGATAAATAGTGCCCAGGACTCCCCTGCTCTTCATCGTAAACTGCCATGGGATCTTATACACCCACCTGAGTGGGCAGACAGGGCTCACAGTTTGACATCTGATAAAAAGGACAACTCCTCCGACAGTGTAGTATTCTCTTAGCACTCACTGGGGTGTGAGCCTGGATTATGGTCTCTGGTCTCTGCATTGAGGCTTGAACCCACAGCCTTCTGACACAGAGGAGAGATTGCGAGCGCTGAGCCTAAGCTGACACTGTGAGGGAGTATCATAGTCAATCTCCAATCCATCATAGTCAATCTCCAATCCATCATAGTCAATCTCCAATCCATCATAGTCAATTTCTAGTCCATCATAATCAATCTCCAGTCCATCATAGTCAATCTCCAATCCATTATAGTCAATCTCCAATCCATCATAGTCAATCTCCAAACCATCATAGTCAATCTCCAATCCATCATAGTCAATCTTCAATCCATCATAGTCAATCTCTAGTCCATCATAATCAATCTCCAATCCATCATAGTCAATCTCCTATCCATCATAGTCAATTTCCAATCCATCATACTCAATCTCCAATCCATCATAGTCAATTTCCAATCCATCATTGTCAATCTCCAATCCATCATAGTCAATCTCCAATCCATCATAGTCAATTTCCAATCCATCATAGTCAATCTCCAATCCATCATAGTCAATTTCCAATCCATCATAGTCAATCTCCAGTCCATCATAGTCAATCTCCAGTCCATCATAGTCAATCTCCAGTCCATCATAGTCAATCTCCAGTCCATCATAGTCAATCTCCGGTCCATCATAGTCAATCTCCAGTCCATCATAGTCAGTCTCCAATCCATCATAGTCAATCTCCGATCCATCATAGTCAATCTCCAGTCCATCATAGTCAATCTCCAATCCATCACAGTCAATCTCCAATCCATCATAGTCAATTTCCAATCCAACATAGTCAATCTCCGATCCATCATAGTCAATCTCCAGTCCATCATATTCAATCTCCAGTCCATCATAATCAATCTCCTGACCATCATAGTCAATCTCCAGTCCATCATATTCAATTTCCAGTCCATCATTGTCAATTTCTAGTCCATCATATTCAATCTCCAGTCCATCATATTCAATCTCCAATCCATCATAGTCAATCTCTAATCCATCATAGTCAATCTCTAGTCCATCATAATCAATCTCCAATCCATCATAGTCAATCTCCAATCCATCATAGTCAATCTCCAGTCCATCATAGTCAATCTCCAGTCCATCACAGTCAATCTGCAGTCCATCACAGTCAATCTGCAGTCCATCACAGTCAATCACCAGTCCATCATAGTCAATCTCCAATCCATCATAGTCAATCTCCAATCCATCATAGTCAATCTTCAATCCATCATAATCAATCTCCAATCCATCATAGTCAAACTCCAGTCCATCATAGTCAATCTCCAATCCATCATCGTCAATCTCTAATCCATCATAGTCAATCTCCAATCCATCATATTTAATCTCCTGTCATGAGAACATAAGCACATAAGACGTAGGAGCAGGAGTAGTTCATTTGACCCCTCGATCCTGCTCCGCCATTCAATAAGATCATGGCTGATCTGATCTTGGCCTGAACTCCACTTCCCTGCCCGCTCCCCATAACCCTTGACTCCCTTATCATTGAAAAATCTGTCTGTCTCCACCTTAAATATATTAAATGACCCAGCCTCCGCAGCTCTCTGGGGATGAGAATTCCAAAGATTCACGACCCTCTGAGAGAAGAAATTACTCCACATTTCCAATTTAAAGGGGTGCCCCCTTATTCTAATTATGCCCCCTAATTCTAGATTCCCCGACGAGGGGAAACATCCTCTCTGCATCTACCCTGTCAAGCCCCTTCAGAATCTTATATGTTTCAATAAGATCCCCTCTCATTCTTCTAAACTCCAATGAGTGTAGGCCCAACCTGCTCAACCTTTCTTCATAAGCTAACCCCTTCATCTCCGGAATCAACCTCGTGAACCTTCTCTGAACTGCCTCCAATGCAAGTAGATCCTTCCTGCAATAAGGAGACCATAACTGTACGCAGTACCCCAGGTGTCGTCTCACCAACGTCCTGTATAGTTGTAACAGGACTTCCCTACTTTTATACTCCATCCCCCTTGCAATAAAGGCCAACACTCCATTTTCCTTCCTAATTACTTGTTGTACCTGCATGCTAACTTTTTGTGATTCATGTACAAGGACCCCCAGATCGTTCTGTACCTCAGCATTTTGTAATCTCTCCCCATTTAAATAATAATTTACTTTTTATTTTTCCTACCAAAGTTGATAACCTCGCATTTTCCCACATTAAACTCCATCTGCCAGATTTTTGCCCACTCACTTAGCCTATCTATATCTCTATGGAGATTCTTTGCTTTCCCACCTATCTTTTTATCATCATCAAATTTGGCTAAATTACACTCAGTCCCTTCATCCAAGTCATTAATATAGATTGTAATATTTGAGGCCCCAGCACTGATCCCTGCGGCACCCCACTAGTTACAGTTTGCCAACTTGAAAATGACCCATTTATCCTGACTCTCTGTTTTCTGTTAGTTAGCCAATCCTCTATCCATGCTAATATATTACCCCCCAACCCCGTGAGCTCTTATCTTGTGTAGTAACCTTTTATGTGGCACCTTAGCAAATGCCTTCTGGAAATCCAAATACACGACATCTACTGGTTCCCCTTTATCCACCCTGCTCGTTACATCCTCAAAGAACTCCAGCAAATATGTCAAACATGATTTCCCTTTCATAAAACCATGCTGACTCTGCTTGACTATATTATGATTTTCTAAATGTCCTGCTGTCACTTCTTTAATGATGGACTCCTGAATTTTCCCAATGACAGATGCTAGGCTAACTGGTCGATAGTTGCCTGCTTTCTGTCTCCCTCCTTTCTTAAATAGGGGCGTTAAATTTGCGGATTTCCAGTCCGCTGGGACCTCCCCAGAATCCAGGGAATTTTGGTAGATTACAACCAATGCATCCACTATCTCTGCAGCCACCTCTTTTAAGACTCTAGGATGCACGCCATTGGGTCCAGGGGACTTGTCCAACTTTAGTCCTATTAGTTTGTGTAGTACTTTCTCTCTAGTGATAGTGATTGTTTTAAGTCCCCCCCCCCACCCTATAGCCCCTTGATTATCAATTATTGAGATGCTTTTAGTATTTTCTACCGTGAAGACCGATACAAAATATTTGTTCAAGGTCTCCGCCATTTCCATGTTTCCCATTATTAATTCCCCAGACTCATCCTCTAGGTGACCAACGTTTAGTTTAGCTACTCTCTTCCTTTTTATATACCTGTAGAGGCTCTTACTGTCTGTTTTTATATTTCTTGCTAGCTTACTCTCTTAAGCTATCTTCTCTCTCCTTATCATTTTTTTAGTCACCCTTGGCTGCTTTTAAAAATTTCCCAATCCTCTGGCCTTTCACTAAGCTTCGCAACATTGTATGCTTTTGTTTTCAATTTGATCCATCATAGTCAATCTCCAGTCCATCATAATCAATCTCCAATCCATCATAGTCAATCTCCAGTCCATCATAATCAATCTCCAATCCATCATAGTCAATCTCCAATCCATCATAGTCAATCTCCAATCCATCATAGTCAATCTCAAATCCATCATAGTCAATCTCCAATCCATCATAATCAATCTCCAATCCATCATAGTCAATCTCCAATCCATCATAGTCAATCTCCAATCCATCATAGTCAATCTCCAATCCATCATAGTCAATCTCCAATCCATCATAGTCAATCTCCAATCCATCATAGTCAATCTCCAATCCATCATAGTCAATCTCCAGTCCATCATAGTCAATCTCCAGTCCATCATAATCAATCTCCAATCCATCATAGTCACTCTCCAGTCCATCATAGTCAATCTCCAGTCCATCATAGTCAATCTCCAAACCATCATCGTCAATCTCAAATCCATCATAGTCAATCTCCAGTCCATCATAGTCAATCTCCAGTCCATCATAGTCAATCTCCAGTCCATCATAGTCAATCTCCAATCCATCATCGTCAATCTCAAATCCATCATAGTCAATCTCCAGTCCATCATAGTCAATCTCCAGTCCATCATAGTCAATCTCCAATCCATCATCGTCAATCTCAAATCCATCATAGTCAATCTCCAGTCCATCATAGTCAATCTCCAGTCCATCATAGTCAATCTCCAAAATAACAACAGAAAACGCTGGAAAAACTCAGCAGGCCAGGCAGCATCCGTGGAGAGAGAAAGAGAGTTGACGTTTCAGGTCGATGACCTTTCATCAGAACTGGGAAGAGCTGGAAATCAAATAGATTTAAGGCCAGGGTAAAGCTGGGAAAAGGGGGAGGGGATAAAGGAACAAAGGAGGAGATGAAGAGACATTAAGAGACATTAAGAGATATGCAAGGCTAGAGGTGGTGTTAATGTGACAGATTAAGGCTGAATGAAGTGTGAAATCTACTGGCAGAATGAAGGACAGCTGCCAGCTTCTAGGAGGAAAAAAAAGGTGGGGGGGACAAATAAAAGGGTAGATAAAATAAAATATAAATGTGATTGGAGCTGAGGTTATGATCTAAAATTGTTGAACTCGATATTGAGTCCAGAGGGCTGTAGCGTGCCTAAACGAAAGATGAGGTGCTGTTCCTCGAGCTTACGCTGAGCTTCCGTGGAACAGTGTATTAGGCCGAGGACGGTGAGGTCAGAGTGGGAGTGAAGCGGTGAATTAAAGTGACAGGCCACCGGGAGCTCGGGGTCCCCCTTACGGACTGAACGGAGGTGTTCCGCAAAGCGGTCACCCAATCTGCGTTTGGTCTCCCCAATGTAGAGGAGTCCACATCGTGAGCAGCGAATACAGTATACTAAATTGCAGGAAGTACAAGTAAATCGCTGTTTCACCTGGAAGGGGTGTTTGGGGCCCTGGACAGTGGGAAGAGGGGAGGTATAAGGGCATGTGTTGCATCTCCTGCGCGTGCATGGGAAGGTGCCGGGCGAAGGGGAAGGGGTGCTGGGGGTGGTAGAGGAGTGGACTAGGGTGTCGCGGAGGGAGCGGTCCCTGCGGAATGCTGAAAGGGGAGGTGAGGGGAAGATGTGTTTGGTGGTGGGATCACGCTGGAGGTGGCGGAAATGGCGGAGGATGATCCGTTGAATGTGGAGGCTGGTGGGGTGAAAGGTGAGGACAAGGGGAACCCTATCGTGGTTCCGGGAGGGAGGGGCAGGGGTGAGGGCAGATGTGCGGGAGATAGAACGGACACGGTCGAGGGCCGTGTCGACCACGGTAGAGGGGAATCCTCGGTTGAGGAAAAAGGAAGACATGTCGGAAGCACTGGTATGGAAGGTGGCATCATCAGAGCAGATGCGGCGGAGACGGAGAAACTGGGAGAATGGAATAGAGTCCTTACAGGAGGCGGGGTGGGAGGAAGTGTAGTCCAGGTAGCTGTGGGAGTCAGTGGGCTTGTAGTGAATGTTAGTCAATAACCTATCCCCAGAGATGGAGATGGAGAAGTCGAGGAAGGGAAGAGAAGAGTCGGAGATGGACCATGTGAAGGTGAGGGAAGGGTGGAAATTGGAAGCATAGTGAATGAAATCTCCAGTCAATCTCCAGTCCATCATAGTCAATCTCCAGTCCATCATTGTCAATCTCCAGTCCATCATAGTCAATCTCCAATCCATCATAGTCAATCTCCAATCCATCATAATCAATCTCCAGTCCATCATAGTCAATCTCCACTCCATCATAGTCAATCTCCAATCCATCATAGTCAATCTCCAGTCCATCATAGTCAATCTCCAGTCCATCATATTCAATCTCCAGTCCATCATAGTCAATCTCCACTCCATCATAGTCAATCTCCAGTCCATCATAGTCAATCTCCAGTCCATCATAGTCAATCTCCAGTCCATCATATTCAATCTCCAGTCCATCATATTCAATCTCCAGTCCATCATATTCAATCTCCAGTCCATCATAGTCAATCTCCAATCCATCATAGTCAATCTCCAATCCATCATAGTCAATCTCCAGTCCATCATATTCAATCTCCAATCCATCATAGTCAATCTCCAATCCATCATCGTCAATCTCAAATCCATCATAGTCAATCTCCAATCCATCATAGCCAATCTCCAATCCATCATAGCCAATCTCCAATCCATCATAGCCAATCTCCAATCCATCAGAATCAATCTCCAGTCCTGCCCTCGCCTGACAGCAATACATGTGTAACAACAGTGACGGCAACTTGTATTTATATAGCGCCTTTTATGTAGTAAAGCGTCCCAAGGTGCTTCACAGGAGTATTATGAGACAAAGAATAAGGAGAAGTTAGGGCAGGTGACCAAAAGCTTGGTGTAAGAGGTAGATTTTATGGAGCGTCTTAAAGGAGGAAAGAGAGGTAGCGAGGCAGTGAGGTTTAGGCAGGAAATTCCAGAGCTTAGGGGCCTAGGCAACAGAAGACACGGCCACCAAAGGTTGAGCGATTGTAATCAGGGGTGCTCAAGAGGGCAGAATTAGAGGAGCGCAGATATCTCGGGGGGGGTTGTGGGGCTGGAGGAGATTCCAGAGATAGAGAGGGTCGAGGCCACGGAGGGATTTGAAAACAGGGATGAGAATTTTGAAATCAAGGCATTGCTTAACCGGGAGCCAATGTAGGTCAGCGAGCACAGGGGTCACTAGATGACCACCAGGGGTCACTAGAGAGCATTCAAGGGCACAGAACCCTGGGGGTGAAGTTGGTCTTGAGCAGGAGTGGTCGATAGTGAATCTTCAGCCCCCATTTCTTTTCAAAATGGAACGCACTGCCGCCCAAGACAAATATCACCCCCACCCCCCTCGCGTCTGAATTTCTCCCCCATCTCCCTTCACCTTAGGCGCAATTACACACACACACACCTAGACACGTGCAGCTAGACACTCACACATACACACAGTCACATACGCACACACACACACACACACACAATGCTGTGAGTCATCCAGTTAAAGTTAGTGAAAGAGACTGTGCTGAGGAGTGTAACCCTTATACCCAGCTCAGCGGGGATGTCCGATAGGATGTTTTGACTGCCACTTGGAGTTACGTGTTCCCTTGCTAATGCCTTTAGGAATGGAATACCTCAAAGAATCCGAATGTGATACATCAGAGTGCACGGCACTGGAGGAGGCCATTCTGCTGCTGACACTGTGCGGCCAAGCTGTGGGATAATGGGAAACATTTCCATTCATGAATAATCTGTGGCCGCTCGCAACCCTCTTTATAGACTAAATAAACTCATTAAAGCCACTTCGCATTCCAAAGAAAAGATATTCTGTTTTTATTGGACTCTCTCTTTTGATGGGTTTCCCGCTGTTCTGTGTGTGGGGTGGGTTAGAGGTCACGGGGTGGGAGTGGAGGGGGTCAGTATCCTGCGCGCCCTTCCCTGAAAACTGCAACCAGACGGTCATGAAGCTATTTCGAGCTATTTACGCCAGCCTTGCCGGCAAGTTAAAAGAAGAGCGAACGAGCGGGAGAGAAATGAGCTCCGGTTTAAAGTGTGTATTCACGAACGAGTTTCCGCCGCGACTGACTGATCCCTGGGCTGATCCAGTGAGGTTAATTTCCACCTGTCGTGTTGCCTTCATATGAAGTTTGCCGCAAGATTGTTGAACAAAAAACTTAAGAGTGCCGCGCAAGGAGAGCTGGGCGGAGTTTCTTCAGGGCCAGCCTCTGGAGGAGACCTGTTTTCTGACTGGGTTTTTCCAGCTGTCGCTGGCACGCTCTGGTGCCAGGGAGCCGACCGTTCTGGTACCAGTGAGCGGGCCCTTCTAGTGCCAGCACAGGACCACGAGTGACTCCGCAAGGTCCGGTGCTTCACAGCTGGGCACTAACCAGGGGGGCGCAGTGAGTCCCCGCTCACCCCAGAATTACGCTGCGCAGCCCCTTCACACAGGGAGAGTGGACCCACTTCGGCCTCTGCTGAAGTACAGAAGGCAGCTGTCGAAAGACAGAACCTGCATTTATATAGTGGCTTTCACCACCTCAGGACGTTCCAAAGCACTTCACAGCCGATGAAGTAGTTTTGAATTCTAGTCACTGTTGTAATGTAGGAAACGCGGCAGCCAATTTTGCGCACAGCAAGCTCCCACAAACAGCAATGACAAGATGATCTGTTTTTTAGTGATGTTGGTGATGAGGGATAAATATTGGCCAGGACACTGGGGATAACTCCCCTGCTCGTCTTCGGAATACTGCCGCGGGAGCTTTTACTTTCACCGGAGAGTGGTTGAGTTGTAACAAAAATGGAGTGCACTGACCCAGGATTTAATCATTGGAAGTGGGAGGGTCCTCTGCTTCCTTAGCTCCCAATCCGTAAATGAATCAACGGGAGGAGACACCTTCCACACTCAGGATTCCTCCTCTTCATTCCTACCACCCAGTGTCACGAATTCAGT